>CAJVPV010000948.1:0-18059 GCA_910591835.1 Acaulospora morrowiae
ACCCATATGGTGCGGCTTTAAGTGATCGGCAGTTCGGCGATCATGGCATGTATCCAGTGTCACGTGGTAGATCAGTAACCAAATTGTTACAACCACTGAGCTATAGACCCATAGGTCAATTAATTTAAAAAAGTTTTTATTTTTTATTATAATTTTTTTTTAAAAAAAAACTCTTTTCCATACATAATATTTTTTTTAAAAATCTTTCTTTATAGTTATCTTTTAAAATTAGAGAAAAAATTATTCTTTTTGCTTTTCAATATCCATAAGTTCTTTACACTTTTTTAACTTTTATTATCAAAAATCTCAAAAACTAAAGAAACATACTAATGCATCAAAATAAAATCTTTGATCAGGATTAAGCAAGTTTGAGAAATTTGCTTTTTTCTTGAATTGTATAAGAAAAGACTCATGGCAGTTGTTTTTTACAAGTTTTTTTTGGAGATTTTTTTTATTTTTATTTCTTATTAAAACACTTCTTATTAATATCTAAATATTTTTAAATATTTATGTTTTTGACTTAAAGAACTTTATTTTATTCCAAAATACAAATTCTTACTTTAACTTTGTTTATACTACTGGCCCAGGGAACTATTGATATATATAAAAAACAACTTTTACTATTGTTTAATACATTTTATTGTGCTACAAAAAAAATTAAAAATTCATGCTCAAAAAATTTTTCTCAAAAAACCATAATCAGTTTATTCCTGACAATTGATTATTATCTTATTTTCAACCAATCATACATCACAAAATATTCAAATACATTTTTTATATCTGTTTAAGATCAATGTAAACAATATCAAAAATAGAAATCCATTTAATCACATGACTTTTTTCTATCAATAAACATTAAAACAATAAACACATTTCATTAATCACTAATTAAAAAATAATAACACAATTCTAATTTTGCAAATTAATAATTACTATATCTAAACTCTATCAATCAACTTATCTTACACTCAAACAATTATTTAATTAATCAATCATTACCATCATGTATTATCAATCACCAAGAATATATGCTATTATTACAACTATATATTTTAAACAGTAGTCTAGCTAATTGAAAAAGCATATTCTTCAATATGCTCAAACAAACTGGAACTATTAAAGTAATATGCTGAATAAGCATCCTTAATCATATAATTAGTTTTATTACCTTATATTCAAACAATTATTCAATCAATTAACTACTACCTTCATATACTATCAGTTATTAAGAAAACATGTTATCATTATTACTATATACTTTGGACAGTAACCTGACCAATTAAAAAAGTATACAGTATTATTCAATATACTTAAATAGAATAAAACTATTAGAGTAGTACATCAAATAGGCATCCTTAATCATATAACTAGTTTTATTACATTTTTCATTTGTTTATTATTAAATATAAAAATTTTTTTCTTTTCTTCTCAATTTTCTTGCATTTCTCATTTTATTTATATCCAATCAAAAAATTTTAAGTAAGTAAGCATAACTGCTACTCAGCTATATTTAGTATATATAATATTGTTTTAAAATTTTTTTTCAATATTAATTAGATATAGATGTGTAAGTAGGCTAGCATTTAATTTGTTATATGCTTTTTGTACTCAAGAGATGTTATTTTTTTTATTAGTGTATCTATTAATATTATAAGATAAAAAAATGATATTTATCTACCAGAAAAAAAAATTATTTTTTAATTTATTAAAACTATAGTTTATGATAAATAATAGTTTAAAATATAGATTGACAATAATTTTTTTAAATAGAATATTAAGTATTTTTAATTACATTTTTTTTTAACAAAAGAAAAACCAAATTTTTTATTTTATATAATTATATTTAAAAGGTTTTAAAATTTTGAAAATCTTAAATAATTAATATTACTTAGTAATAGCTTAATGAATCTATTCTCTTAAAATAAAATAATTAGAAAATAATTAAATTTTATATACAATACAATGATCTTGATATTAAGGATTCAAGAACTATAAACAAATTTATAAATATTGAAAAACAAAAAAGCTTTGTAGAAAGCTCTTCTGAAAGTAATGATTCAAAAGAGAATTCAAAAGTAATATACTGTATGTATGTAGTTATCAATAAATGTTTTGATACTTAAAAGAATAATTAATTTTAATACAATAATCTGATTTTATTATCAAAGAGGGTTAATAAATATATTAGTATGCAAGGAAAAAAACAATTATTATATGATAATGTTACAAACATAGTTATGTATCATTATAATCAATGTATTTTTTTTAAAAAACCAATAATTTAAAATGTTATGTATTTTTTTTAACAATTGTTTTTATGACGAATGTAATTATATTAAACGTTGTATTATACTACATTCTTTATATTGTACTTTGACAATGAAAAGAAATCGCACTTAAGGGATTCTTCTATAACTTGTGATTTAAGCGGTATAAATGTTAAATGGATAATTGATGTTAAAAAAAAGTAAAAATTTACTACGTACAGTTAAATATGTATATACAAACGGAGTAAAAGATCATTGTTCTTTGTTTCTTTCAATATATGCTGATTTGATGGAATCTTTTTTTTGTTAACCCTGCTGCGTCTTGACTCATTCACATTCGCTAAATGAAGTAAGTTAGCCCTCATTACGTTATGAAAATCGCAAATCACAATCCTGCATACGCGCGTACATACGTAATATTAACCAAATTTGATCCGTGCTACCATGTAAAAAAACGTACAACAATCATCTACATTTATTGCTGTTTAAACTTTCTGTAGTACGTTATCTTGTTCGAAAAAATGACTTTAAAATTTTATGATAAACTATCCAGAGATTTCACTGACCTGCTCGATGATAAAGAGGAATATAATGTTATCATTGAAGTTGGTAAAGAACCTAACAAGAAGTCATTTACTGCACATTCGGCGATATTGCGGTATCGATCCTCATACTTTCGTAAAGAGCTAAGCAAAGCCATAGCAAACGAAAGTCAAATTAAGACAATTATAAAACCAAACATTTCCGCCGAGTTTTTCGAAATAATCCTAAAGTATGCAATAATCCTCATGATTATAAAAGATTAATATGAACCTAGTAATTAAATTTTGTTTTCTTCAGGTATACGTATGGCGGAGTTGCATATTTGGAAGACGCAGATGAAAGGTTTATATTTGACTTGATGATAATAGCCGAAGAGATTGAACTGGACGAGTTGTTTAGACAATTGGAACTTTATCTTATTCAAAAAAAATCATCTTGGTTAAAATCGCATTTCTTGTTTATCTATCGTTCGGTTTATGAGAAAAGCAGCTTCCAAAATCTAGAAAAATTTTGTCACACAATCGTATCAAAACATCCAGATCTTATATTTGACGCAGTGGATTTTACTTCTCTTAAGGAGCCAGCCTTGGTTTCTCTACTCAAGAGAGATGACCTGGAAATAGCCGAAGTCAAGATTTGGGAGAAGATCATCATGTGGGGAGTTGCTCAACAAAAAAACTGGTCTCCTCATCCTGACGATTGGCCTAAGGAAAACTTTGGAATATTGAAGTCGACTTTACAAAATTGTTTGCCACATATTCGTTATTTTCACCTTTCTGACGTAGAGATATGGGAAAAAGTTAAGCCTTACAGAAAAGTCATTGATAAACAACTCTGGGAGGATCTACAACAACATTTACTATTCCCTGATAGACCCGTTGTCTCCGTTATTTTACCACCAAGAATAAAGACAACTCCATCTCTAGAACCACCACTAAAAGTAGAAGCTTCTTTCTCGACTATCATTAATAATGAGCACGCTGCTGAAATTGCATCTTGGGTTGATCGTAAAAACCAAATAAATGCAAGAAATATTCCGTACGAGTTTCAATTAATTCTCCGAGGGAGCCGAGATGGATTCGATCCTCAAACCTTTTGGAATATATGCCATGGTCACACAAAAACAGTAGTGGTTTTGAAAGTGCGAGTAACCGATGAGATACTTGGTGGATATAATCCTCTTGCATGGGATAAAACAACCGAAGGATCTTGGATAAAAACAAATGACAGTTTTATATTTTCGTTGAAGAATAAGAACCTGAGAAATTCAATTTTAAGCCGAGTAAACAATCCTGGGTGTGCTGTTTGGTGCGCTAACAGACCTCTACAAAGAACCTTGGGTCCATGTTTTGGAAATTCGGAGCTGAGAATATGTACGAAAGCATCGGATTTCTCTAAAGATAAACAAAGCTATTGTCATAGTTCTTGTTATTACGAAAAACATATTAGGTCAACAATCGAAGAATTTTCCACTGTCGAATACGAAGTGTTTAAACTTAATCTGAAACTTTAGTCAAAAAATATTTAAAAAAAAAGGAACTTGGTATTTTTTTTGGTATAGACATGTAAAAAGTCATTCTGCTTTTTTAAAGAAAAATTTTAAGAAAAAAAATTCATCATTAGCTAGTAGTGATTTTCTTGAAATATATATATATATATATTTATATATAATTACTGTATAGTCATTATCACATATAAAAATATATTATTTATATTAATATCCAGAATGGTTTTTTAACGTATGTTCTTACAATAAAGTATCATGTTTTTATGTAGAAATGAAAATTGAAACGATGCGTATGAAATAACGAACAGACTGTATATCCATTATTTATTTAATTCAACGCTTTCTGTGGAATAGAATAATATACATAAATCATCTAGGCAAATGATAATTATTTTACGAGTAAGCGACGGATCATGTCAAACCACTACTCATTATACAGTATTGAGCAGACAAATGATGAGATATTTCCATACAAAGTATTAATAAACACATCGTAGATGCCAAATTTGTTGTTCAACTCGGGTATAGAAAAAATTGAACGTATTTTCTTTTTCTAATGATGTATTGCGTACCAGGAAACGTAAAGCGGAATTAACTTTTAATAACCATTTACAGTATACGTACAATATTTAATTTATAGAAAACTGATTTTAAAATAGTTAGTCATTACTGTATATCATATTTAGAACAAAATCGTATCTATTACCGAGTATACAAATTATAAAATAATAAAGAAACGACTCAAACTAAAATTGAACAAACCTTTCTTAATTTATTAGGTAATCACTTCGCCTTAACAAAATCGGAAAAGTTTATCTTCATAACAAACATTGAATTTTGCTAAACCATATACTGTATATCGTTAAACTATATACAGAAAGACTTCCCTAAATGCATCCTCTTTAATTCTCCTATTATATTTTTTTCTCTCTAAATATGCAATCAAGCTTGATCCCAAGTATATAAAACTTTTAATAAAATTATCTTTATAAATTCACATCTTCTATAAATATACATTTTTAAAAAATTTTCCTGTTGTCTTGAGGAATATGCATTTAGAAAGGATTTTACGATATAAATTTATGCTAATTAATGAAACATCTATATAAGAAAGTTTTTTTACTTTGGGAAATAATAGAGTTGTTTGGTTTCTCTCTAATTTTATAAAGTTTTTTTTAGTAATAATAAATAATATCTTGTTTTTAACTTTATTAACATAAAATATTATATTATATTATAAATAATATGTAAAAAAAAACAATAAAAATCTTTGAAGAATCACCAATATAAATACTAATATATCTATTAAAAAATATTGAAATGATATCTTGTTTTCTTTAAGATCTCTAGATTTGATAATTTATATTAACTAAAATATAGTTTTTAGAATATTTACTAGAATATATATATAAATATTAAATATTTTCTAATTTTATAGTTATATAAGTCAACAATATAATATAATATGGATTATTAAGTATTAATATATATTTTATTTCTTTAAAAAAAGTTTATTCTATTATAAACAAAAAGCATAATCAGAATATTTCTAAATTGATCTCTTAAAATGATATTTTATATAATTTTTTTATAGTAATATTTAAACTAATTAAATTAAATATAAATTTATTAATTAGTATAATTGAGTTTACAGATGATTAACTTTGTTTATCTAATATTCAGAAACCTATTACTTGATGATTTTCCTTTATGATATTAAAAAACTATAAGAGATAGAAATCCTATTACTAGTTTTAAACTATTTAATTTATAGAATTTAATTTTTTTATGGGGCTTATACAATTAATTATTTAAATAAGTTATCTATTATATTATACTTTTTTATTTGTATAGCATATATAGTAACAAGGACTTTTGATATAAATATATACTTTCTAGTAAATACTTCAGTTTTGACTATTGGTTAATATTAATTATCAAATCTAGAAAATCTTTGATTAAATAAAATATAGCTCTTTAGAATTTAATCTAATTAAACAATACTATTTAAATAACCTTTTTATGGTTTTAAGTAACTATTTATAAAAAATTATATATATATATTTTATAAATAAGAATTTTCTTTGATAATTATTTAAATATAACAAAAATAACTTTTTAATTAATTTTTTGTATAAATAAATAAATTATACAGTATATAAATAATTAAAGTATAAGTGATTTACAATTGAATATAATATTTTAAAAAAGTTATATTTTTTTTTAATCTTGAAAAAAAAAACACTTAAAAATCATAATATAGAAATATTATATTTTTTTATTATTTTATATTCTTTTTTAAAATTTTTTTAATAAAATTAATATCATTATATATATATATTTTTAAAAATTTTTTGATTTTTTTTTGAAATATAATTATTATATATTGTTATTTTTTTAAATATTTTAATATTCAGGCAAAATTTTAAAATTTATTTGAAACAATAATATTTATTTGTTCATATCCAATTATTTAATATTATTTGAAACAAAACATATGTAATTTTATTAATAATTTTGAAGTTTGTTAAGTAAAAAATTAAAAGTTTTAATATATTAAATTATAAATTGCAATTTTTTTTAATATTTATTTAATTATTTTATTTTATTTGTATTTTGTTTTTTTTTAAAGCAGTAATAGTATAGTATATAATTATACAGTATATTATAACTTTTATTGAATTAATAATATAAATCAATTTTAAGAATTTGATTAAATTACATAAGAAAGAAACTTTTAATTAAAATTTTTAAAACTTGAATTATTTTATTAATAAAAATTATATATATATATTATGTAAATAATTTTGTAATATGAATATGAATATATAATATATTTATAACTTTTTAATATTAATATGAAATTTTTTATTTTATAATTGTATCAGTTAAAGATACAATATAAAAAATTATTTATTATTTATTAACCTATATTATTTTTTATACATTTAATAAAATGTTTGATTTGTTTTTTCTAAATCATATAGTTTGACATGTTATTATTTAAATATCAATAGTTTTTGTAAATTTTATCATAATAATTTAAATGGTTATTTTGATAAATTAGAACTTATATGAATAAAAGATATAAAAGAATTTTTTTATTGTATATTTTATTTATATCGTTTTAATAAAGAATTAATATTTATTAAAAGATAAAACAAAATCAATATTTTATTATTCATTAATAATTATTCTAAGTTTAACTCAGATTTGAAAATCGTATGTCATATACTGTATTTTACATTTAACAATTTAAAGTTTTAAAAATATAAATAGTTTTAAATATTTTAATTTTAAATATTTTAAAGAACTAGAAATTGAATTACGTATTTGTATTTTAGTTGCATGATACAGTATCGAATAAGTTTCAAAATTATTGTTGATAATGTATCACTCAAGATTGATATGAATATTAAATACGTATTTAATATGGTAAGTATATACTGTATAGATGATTGATTGTTAAAATACGTGATTTACTTAATATATACTGTAATTCTATCAAATTTTTTAACAAAACAGAATGTATACATTATTATAATCACAGGAGTTGGAGACTTGCAAGAAAATTAGAATGGATTTGAAAAATCAAAACTTTATACGTAATTGGTTTTACTTTACTTTCTTTCTTTCTTTAATACTGTACTGTATTTAAGAATTAATTGACATTACACATACCATTATCTTAAGTAAAGTACTGTAATACTGTATGCAGGAATTTATTGGTTCAAACAAACAAATCAAACTTTAATAGACAAGTACAGTACGTAACATGATTGTATATAGGCATACAGCATACAGTTTTAAAAAATATGAGCCTGAAACTCTTGGACAAGTTATCAAAAGACTTTACCGAATTGCTTGATGATAAAGAGGATTACAATGTCATTATTGAAGTTGAAAATAAGAAATCGTTCACCGCGCACTCGACAATATTGCGACATCGGTCATCGTACTTTTGTGAAGAGTTAACTAAAGTCGCCCTGAACAAAAATAATATTAAGATTCTCGTGAAGCCCGATATCTCAGCTAATTTTATTGAAATAATTCTCAAGTATATAATAAGGACCCTCTCATTTTTTTTTAAAAAAAAACAGCATTGGGATTCGGTACAATATTTATAAAATCATTACGCTTTTGTTCATTTCAGATATATCTACGGCGGAATCGTTAATTTAGAAGATGTAGACAATAGATTTATATTTGACTTAATGATATTCGCCGATGAGCACGAGTTTGAAGAATTAACAAAACAATTGGAAAGTTTTCTTATTGAAAACAGAGCATTTTGGTTACGCACACATTTTTCATTTGTTTACCATTCAATCTTTCGAACGCACCATTTTACCAGCTTGAAACAATTCTGTAATGACATTGTGGTAAAATATCCCAACATTATATTTGACGCTATGGATTTCGTTTCTCTCAAAGAGTCAGCCTTAGTTTCTCTTCTTGAAAGGGATGACCTACAAGTTGAAGAAATAGAAATCTGGAAGAAGGTTATACAATGGGGAATTGCTCAGCATAATGATTTACCCCAAAGGCCTGAAGAGTGGACCGAAGAAAACTTCTTAACATTAAGAACGACATTGAAAAATTGTTTGCCACACATCCGTTATTTTCAAATTTCGAATTTAGGCGTATGGGAAAATGTAAAGCCTTACAAAAAGATTCTTGATAAACAATTGTGGAATGATTTGAAACAACATTTGATAATTCCCGACCGACCCGTTACTTCAGTTGTTTTACCTGCGAGATCGGTAATTCCTCAAGAACTTCCGGATAGAAAAGAACCATTTTTCTCGACTATCCTTACTTTCGAACATGTCGCGGAGATATCAGCATGGGTTGATCGCGAAAGCACAAACAATGGTATCCCGTACAAGTTTGAATTGATTTTAAGGGGAAGCCGCGATGGATTTCACCCTCAAACATTTTGGAATATGTGTCACGGTCATTCAAATACGGTGGCAATTTTAAAGGTAGCAGGAACCGATGAAATTCTCGGTGGGTATAATCCATTGGCATGGGATAAGACGACAGATGGAACTTGGATAAGCACAGACGATAGTTTTATATTTTCATTAAAGAACGGCAGCATAAAATATTCAATTCTCAGTCGAGTAAGGAATACGAAATATGCTGTTTACAACTGTGAGCCCTTTCATAGGACTACAACTGGCCTACATTTTGGAAGCGGCGAGCTGAAAATGAAAACCAAAGTACTTGATTTTTCTCGAGATAAGCACAGTTACTGCAGGGGACCCTATTTTTATGAAAAAACCATCAGAAGGACAAGCGAGTATTTTTCGGTGGTTGATTATGAAGTATTCAGGTTGGTAAAGTTTTGAAGTGATCGAGTACAGTACAGTACAGTACAGTATAAGGTTACGTAAAGAATGTACAATAAATTTGATAATGTCAACTTGTGAATGAATCTGAATCTGTAATGAGGGAGGTTTTACTATTTTTAAATTGGAATTACTGTAATCACATCATACACGTCAATTCATTCACGATACATATGATAATGCTTCTCTTCGTTCGTTCGTTCGTTGATACAATATTTTGGAGTGTTCGTATCATTCTACTGTAATTCATTCGCTTTACAGTATACAAAATGTGGACGCGATTTCTTAAAATAATCTCGAGATCGTTGTTGATGCATGGCGGGAGTAATATTAATAATACTGTAAGGACAGAGTTAGATCAATGGATGCGTTTTTCATCAGTCAACGGTTCAATAAGAGCGAACGATCACTTAAAAAGTACATGAATCAACAGAATTATTCGTTCTTCAATCAACATCGCCCAAGTTTGCATATATAAATTTTGTCGTATTTCTTATTTCTTTGGATTCCTACCGCAATACGCGCGCAAAAAATTTTTAAATGACATCCGATTATGAGACAGATAGATTCGAAGGGGAGGTACCGGTTGAATACCGATGCTATTTTATGGATATAGCTACCATTCCTCCTCCTAAAATTCACCCAACCAGCGTCTTGAGTCCAAGCGCTGTCTTCATTTCCTACATATGGAAAGTGTTCACCCATACCTTCTTTACTTTATCAACCAATTTGTTGATGCCATTTAATCAACCATTAAATTTCTTAGCTATAGTCGTGCTCTATCCACTTTCCATTGTGCTTATTCTGCCGATTGACATTCTGTTGAGAATTGTTAATTTTTTTAAAATCGGAGAAAACATTAAATTTTATGACGATGATACATGGCAGCAAATTACCAGACCAGGTTTAAGTGAGTGAATCGGGTTTTTTCTTTTTCTTGTAAAAATTAGCTTATGCAATGTTCTATTTCTAGGTCTACAAAACATCAGAAAGCGGGGTATAAGATCACTAAGCGAACCTCCTCCCACCCTGGAAGATCTTGAATTGAATCAATCATCAACATACAGTCCGATATTTAACCTCGATATGGCCGAAACCCTTTTGTTTCTATCAGCAATAACTTATCACAGAGATCCGGACCCACTTTACAAGGCCTACGAAATTATCCAGGAACAAGGATTTGACTATGAGAAAGTGGACCTTAAGGAGATCCAAAGTCTTGTCGATAAGTCTGTTGAAAAGATCAGTGATTATGCAAATGAATGGGATTTAAATTTTCAACCCCTCTCAGAACTCGGTTCTCTTTGTAATCATTTTTCCGGGATGTTTTGGCCGAAAGACCAGAGGCATAACTTTATCGTCGTAGTATTTAAAGGTACTACACTGACAAATTTTACCGAGTGGTTGTCGGATTTCCTATTTACTCGCGTTGATGCCCGCGACTTCCTTTTCGGAGAGCTTCACAGTGGATTTTATAGTGCTTTATTTCCTGATGATAATTATACCACCTCCCGAGTATATGGATCTTATCCTTCTCGTAGGATGGTTGAGGCCATACGTGGTAAGGCCGATGAAATTGCCGCGTTCAACCGTAAAAATGCAGGCGACGAAGATTTTAAACCGGTAAATGTTTGGGTTACTGGTCATTCGCTTGGTGCCGCTTTGGCTCAAGTTTTCTACGCAAGGTAAGAGTGAGTTGGTTTCTTATATCATGCCATCACCATGTAATTATTTATTTATTTATCATTTCAATTTGTGCTCTCAGACTAGTAAAGACGGACGACAGCCTTGGACCCAATGCAGTCTTGAGAGATGCATTCGCGTTCGCAGCTCCATCAGTAGGGGATAATGATTTCTTTGTAGGATTTAATGGGACTCTTAACGAACGTATTTATGAAACTCGAACGCTCTGGCGGGTGATCGACGACAATGATATAGTTCCGACGTTGCCCTGGAGGCATCCTTACCCTGGCATCCGACAATATCTCAAAAAAAATGACGTTTTGAATTATTTTCACATTGGCGATTCGGTAAAGTTTTTTCAATACGATAGAAAACCAGAGAGTAAAAGAGATATCTTGGGGAATGTTAAAGACGTTTCCAGTATCCGTAAGAAAATATCATGGAAGGATCTGAAACATAGGCAACATAGGCTACGCCTTAGAAGCTGTATGCCGAGGTCATCCAAGCTTCGTGAGTACGTTGGATTCTGGATTCCGAGGGGAGGGAAAAATGATTACAACATAAAAATGTATGGTCCACTAGAGTCTTTGTTGCCTAACTTTTTTAGAAATCATATACCCTATCGTTATTTTTCAGCAATGGAGAGGGCTAGACATTACTTTGAAAATTATGATAAAAATACGGAAGATATGTAAATATGACGAAATCTTCGATCAAAAATGACCATGTAATTGTGACAAAATTTGACATCAGTGAATTGGGAATTTAAATACAGTAGAGTCTCGCCTTTTTTTCTTGAGCAATAAGAATTGTTTTACCGAGACCATGTCTGAAATCAGTGCGAGACTTTCACCTTTTACTGAAGACCTCCAGAAAGCCATTAACCATCATATCTACTGCGAGTTTCAGGCGAGCTTTGTCACGTTATTTTATTATTGAAATACACTGTATTTATGCGAAAGTATTTACAGTATCTTTTCAAATACATAGGCATATTATGAATATACTTTTCTTGCCTATTCTTGCGCCAAGGAAGAAAACGCTCTCCATGGCTTCAAGCAATATTTTCATCGTTCTGCGATCGAAGTATGAAGTTTTTTTGTATTAATAAATAAAAAATTCTGTAAACCATAAATTCAAGAAATCTTTTGTCGTAAAAAGTGTCTCGCCGATGCAAACGCTTTTATGCATTATCAATGTCAGCGCGGGGGGGATGTCGAATTAAGAGAAATTAGTGCACCCAAGGTAAATGCATTAATATCCATCTATTCCGTTGCTTATACCTGAGAAACTTATCGGAAATTCTTGCAAAGCTTTTCTGGGGCGATCCAATTGGTGTTTTCGAAAAAGTCCTCGAAATGGAAAAATGTATCTCCGAAGATCTTTACAAGTTGGATGAAATCGCAGACAAGTGTGGTGATAGGGCAGCTTGCAGCTTTATCGAGAGTGGCTTTTTGGAAAAGGAGGTAAAAGAAAGAAAGTTGGTTTGAATGGTTCTTTAAATTAGCCATGCCTCTTTGACTTCTAATCGATGTATACTAGACGAGGCATGTCAAAACAACTGCCGATTTACTTCGTCAAATGAAACGTGTTCAGGGCGAAGGCGTCGGTCTTTTCAATATTGACAAAGAGTTGCGAAAGAATGAAGGAAAGGTTCCGTGGTCCAATTGTGCCACAGAAGTTCAGGAAGCTCTTCTTAATCTTAAGTTTTAGCTGACTCGTGGATATTTGTCTGGCGTGATACTTTTGAGCACAAATGCGACATTAAATAAAATTACTGCAACTTGCACATTTTCTAATAAGTAACTTTATGTTTTGAAAAATTTTTTTGCTTTATTTTTTAAACCAAATACTATTGATATGCATATTTGCAATGTTCGGTTATTGTATACGTATGAGAAACCAACATTAATATTCGATATTGTACTTTTTACACATCTCAATTGCCTCTTTGAAGTTTTTATAGGCGGCCAATCTCAAATACTTCTCTCCGTCCTGAATGTTTTTCTTAACACCGGGGAGGCTACCGCGGTAAAGTAACTTTCCAACGTTATATGCGGCGATAACATTACCATTTTGTACGGATCTCAAATAATATTCGACAGCTAACTTTCGATCTTTTTGCACGCCATTTCCATGGTACAAACAATTGGCATATCTCAGTTGTGCCTCTCCCATCTCTCCTTCGTCAGATGCTTCCTTGAATAGTGCTGCAGCCTGCGCCATACGTTCTCTTTCACTTAATTCTCCCTCTTTCCATTTCAGAATGTTGTAATATAGAAAATACGCCTTCCAATATTTGGCCTTTAGATCACCCAATTCGGCATAGATGTGAAAGCTTTCCCAAGATTTTCGTTTATTACCCGAAGATGATTTGTGTTCTTCAATTGCCTCTTCAACCGTAAGATATGAAAAAATCTCATCTTCGATTTCATCATCTTTAGGGTCAGTGTCAAGTTGATTAAGTTCTAACTCATTTTTTTGATGATATAATTCTTGCAGGGTGAGAAACATATCGGGAAAAGTAGGCCGGTATCTTGGATCGTGTTTCCACGCTATTGTAAGTAGAGAAATGAATGTACGTACTACACGTGCATGTACCTTTTCAGCAGAACATACCATTTTCCACCAGCTCTTTCCATTTCTTAGGAATATCGTTATTAGGAGAAAAGACCTCACGACGCTTCTTTTTTACCACCAACTCTTGAATGGCGCTGATATTGTGAATATTTCTGTATGGTGGCTTTAGCTCGGCTATCTCCCACATAAGAATCCCGAAACTACATCGTCAACAAAAGCATTCCAATAAGAATCAGGTTTGCTTGAATACATCACACTGTGATGGGTCACCTACCTGTACACTTCACACGCAACATCGTATTTGTAATGACTGTTTGCTAATTTTTCGGGCGCCATATATCTGACATTCCCAATATGCGTTTGAATTCCTGTCGTCAGGCCATCCACAAATCGACTCACAAAAAAATTTGCAATCTTTGCTCGTTTTTGAAGGGTGATCATAATGTTTTCCGGTCTGACATCATGATGCAATATGGAAGCCGAATTAAGGAAATTTAAACCGCGCACTACATCGAGTGCAATGGATATCTTTAGGTCAATGTCGATTTTATTTCTGTTCATAAGATAGAAATCTTTAAAGCTGCCAAATTCCGCCCATTCGGTGACTATATACAGCCTTCCGTTTTCTTCTACCAAACCGTAGAACCGTATTATCTCGTGAATATCTCGGATTTTTGTGAGGATATGCACCTGATCTTGGATGGATCTCTTACTCGATTCTTCTTTCACCTCGATGAATGCCGTATTGACTTTTTCGCTCTTTCGATACCTCTTTTGAACACTTTTGCCGAGATCTTCCGATGCTGGGCCAAACTCGCTACTAGGGATCAATTTGTCTGCATTGAGTTCTTCATTCCTACGATTGAATTGACCAGATTTTTTTTGTCCATTTTTTTCCATGACAGTTACCAGGGTTCTTATCTCCTCTACCACGCCGAGAATATTACCATCGGTATTCGTTATTTGTTCAAGGTACTGATTATGATGAATAAATTTTCATTTGACTCTATAGATAAAACAATGCCTTTCTGTCGAGCTTACCTTCTTCAATACTTCATTATCTGTTCTCAATATTTCCATATCACTTTCTGCCTTTACTGTGTTGGAAATTGTTAACGAAAAGTTTAACACGCTCATATGACCGTCAAAATCTCTGATTAACTCGATGAAAGTTTGTTCAATGGATTTTGAATGAAGATATTTTCTTATTCCGCCAAGTTGAGAGATTTCACCGGCAAAACTTTGAATCCTTTTCATCGTCAAGACGAACTTACTAAAATTAACAAGATTATGAGCGGTAAAGAATGTCTTGTTTTTTTCGTAGAGGACCTCTAAATTTTTCACTGCTGCTTCCGCTATTAGAACCTGGAAAATTTGGATTCAATTTCCATTCGTTAATCGAGCGTTTAACACAAGATAAATCCTTCTAGCTGAAAACAGACCCTCTCAACCAAAGCTCCGCATGTTCTCTTATTAAGTTGGGCAGTTTGATAAATTTTGATGATAGCCGACGTAATTTTAAAGATTTCACCTATCAATGGTAAGAAATTTGTGACCGGAGAGTTTGATAGCGTGGAAAAAGTATCTGCGATAACTGTGATCGAGGAAAGAACGGAAGGAATTGTCGAAGATATGTTTTCAAATACGTCAAGTTCATCGACAAATGAGGTATTTGATTCATCTTGTTCAATGGAACCGGTTGTAAATAATTTTTCAAAATTATTGGAGTCCTGTGTTTTATTAGGCATGACTTTGGGGTTGGTTTCTCCGACAATTGTTTATTTAAATATCGATCTTTTGGTTTACACACCAGCAGAAGATTGTAAGGTCGTTTTTATACAAGGAATTATCTTGAATTGCGTTCAGAATTCATGAAAAAGCGAAAAAAAATGGCAGGGAAAAAGTTCAATATTTTATACGAGTACGTATCATAAGATGAGTTGTATGTTGTATTACCAAGCATTATAGCGCAACAAAATTTTATGGAACCTTGTCAAAAGTTTAATGGTATTTGTTTCTTCCCACAGTATGCAGGGCGCATATAGTTGAATCGTAAATGGAAGCAATAAGCAAATTAGTTCCGCAATTGGTAATAGACGTTATTTGGATAATTATTCCGGTTATATTTGTGTTTTGTCAAAATCATAAAGAAATAATATCTTTCATTTGTCGACTGTAATCTCAATGAAAATTAGAGTTGATTTAACGCATACAGTACTTGATTCACAAAATAAACCTGCAGATAAAGTTCCATCCATCATGAATCAGATTTTCAATACCATGTGACTTTGGATATAAAAAAAAAATTTTTTTTTTTATTGATTCAAAATACTGTATAATTTGATAATCTATGTCTCGAAAAAATTTCAAGTAAAAAACCATTTGATTTAAATAATACATACACTGTATATATACATTAAATAAAAATAAATAATTGCGAATATTTAATTATTAATTGCAATAACCTTTTGTCATCATGTTCTCTTCACATAATTGTTGATAAAAGGTTTTTCTTTGTAATATTTTAAATTACAGTATAATTAATGTTTTTCATTTAATTTTATAGTTAAACAAGTGTGCATTGTTTATTATAATATATATTGTCTTAATCATTTATTTTAGACTGATGTTTTTATATGTAATTTTGAAAATAAAAAAGATTATGTTTTTTTCAATATCTATTGTATCTACTTATAAAATTTAAAATTAAAATCATTATCTACAGTTTATTATTAATGTTTATTTAAATAAAAGCTAAATTTTTTTTTATAATTTTAACTATTTTTCATTTCATTTTTAATTCATTTTTAAATCAACAAATTATTTTAAACTTAAATAAAATTCAATTCTCTTTTATTATTTTTTTAAGAATTTATAAAATCTTGTAACAATTTTTTTATTTTTACTATACAACTATTCAATAAGATAAAATAATTAAAATCCCTAAAACATTTTAAAATATCTCAAAACATTGTAAAACTTTTTAAAACTTTTTGAAACATTATAAAACTTTTTAATATATCTTTGTTTATTATAAATTATATTTATTACATTTATATTTATTTAAAAAACAGAAAAATATTATTATTTGTTCTAGATATTACACAATAGTAAAAATTCAAAGTCATATTTGAATGTTACAAGAATATTGCAGAATGTAAAAAAAACAAAACCAAGCTAAATTTAAAATAATCAAACTTATAAACAAAAACAACATGAAAAAAAAAATTATTAAATACATAAACAATATACAAAAATCAAATATTAGAAAAAAATCATTTCTAAACAAATTAATATATAAAATAATAAATATAGATTTGTACTTATCTGCTATTGGTCAAGTCAAGTTAATAAATAAAATTTTGTTTTTTTTTTATTAACTAATATAAATATCAAGATTAGCAATAATCAATATATCAATAATATTAAGGATTAAATAAAGTCTTTGATCTTATATATCTAAGAGTATTAATATTAACAAGACTTTTACAAATCAATATTTGTTAAACAATACAAATTTCTTAAACTTAATTATAGAAATAATAAACTTACAATACAATTTTAATAGCAATTTATTTAAATTATAAGTTCTTATATCAGTTTTAAAAAAGTATTAACTATTCAATACTAAAACTAATTCAAATTATATTAGATATTTTTAAGATAATAATAATTAATATCATAAATAGATTAATATTAATTTATATATTTTAAATTTGTAAAGATGTTTGATATAATTTAAATATAGTATATATATTAATAAAATTATATATTTGATATTCTTTTCTAATTAAAAAAAATATATTATTATTATTCTTTTTTAATTACAAATAAGTATTAAATATAAGATTTAAGAATTATAACAGTTTGGTTTAAATCAAGTTTAATTAAAATCAAAACTGATCCAATTTATACATGTGTTTATATTTAATTCAGATATTTTTCAAAAACTGTATTATGTTCATATTACTAAATAACAATTAGTAAATAATTGGAAATTGTATTTAATTTAAAACTGTATTGTTGATTAAATTTCCTTTTATAGTAATAAGAAAACATGTATAATCCAATTTATTTTTTTTAAATCAATTTGATTCAAAAACTATTGACTTTATTTTTTATAAA
>CAJVPV010000949.1:0-18050 GCA_910591835.1 Acaulospora morrowiae
ATTCAATTATTCCACAATTTAAAAATCCATTTAATGAAATTATTATGAAATAAAGTATTTATTGTAAATGAAATGAATCAATCAATAATTAACTAGATTTAGATGAATATTGAAAGGAAAAATAGTAAACTTTATCAAATTTATCAAAAATAACATTAATTTATATTTGGCTTCCTATTTCTGATATTGATATTGAAAGAAGTTTTAGTAATTATAAGAATATTTTTAATGATAATAGATATGTATTAACAAATAAATCTATTGAAAGATTAAATTTTTTATATTTCAATTCTTAATTTAATTTTTTTATTTTTATTAGATTTTTTTTTTACTAATTTTTATTAATAAAAACTTATCAATTTTATTATAAAAATTTATAAAATTTATTCTTTAATACTAGTTTAAATATGGATAATTATTTTTGAAAATGAACCTAAAATTTTCTGGTGTGATCCTAAAATTTTATATTATATATGTATTGTTTAAAAGCTGTGTCTGAAAAAATCATATCTAGCATTTTTGTCACCTTAAAAAATGATTACTCATATATTAAATTTTTTATTACATTAATTAATAATAATCTAAGTTCTGTAAAAGGTTTGTAATTAGATTTGCACTTTTTTAAAATTAAAATTAATAAATTATATATAATAAAATTCTATCAATTTTAAATTTATTTAACTAAAACTTTAAATTATATTTTAATAAGTTATTATTAAACTATATGCTTAAATTTATTATGTAAAGAATCAAATAATTTATTAAATAATTTATCGTTTAAAAATATACGTAAAAAATATACGTAAATCGCGGTTTTCGCGATTTTTACGACTACGTGTCGATCACAATCACGTGATATGGTATTGTTAACATTACGTAAAGCCCATTGGCTAAACCAATTTCGCCACCCTAGTCGTGGTGTATAGTACCCCTCCCCACTTGTAATGGATATTTTAATGGTGCATATCTTTCTGGTTATTATGTACTTAATATATTTATTCGTGTATATTGATTGGAAGACCGGCAAGTATTCTACAGGGAGGGGGTACTATACACCACGACGTACGGTACTAAGCAATGGTGAGGAAGGAGTGAACCTATTCAAGTAACATCAGAATATCAACATGGCCATAACATATGAAGCGTCATACAAAAGGATGGTGAGATATGTTGTGTTGCCCTATTGAGCATAGGGCACTTGTTTAGTAATGTACCAACAATCTGAGATCTGAGCACATACTGTAGTTCATGTTATAAAAGTAGTCGCATCTTTGCTAAACATAGTTATTCGGATGAGATCGGTGCAAAGGAGGTAAAGTTTGTTGAAATCTTCTTGAACTTTCGCTTCGCCGTATCCTTTGCTCAGCCCCAAGACGATCGATCAACTTCTTTTTATAATGTTATCAGGTTGCTTGACCCTTCCTATTGGCTTTCTAGTCTCGGACCCGTCGCTTCTTTATTTTAACCTGTGACATTTAAATGGATTAGAAGATGTGTTGTATACATGGAAATACCAAGTTAAAGAACCTACCATCGCAGAAATACACCGCGATCAGGATTCATATGGAGCAATTCGAGAAATGGATCAATGTAAATGGCGCACAGCTCTACCTCTTCAATGAGGCTTTTTAACGTATCTCTTGCACTCTTTCAATACTAATAAAGACATGTTGGCATTTGACATTGTTCTAAAATTCATTATAATATTGCATGTTTCTCATGGTTTTCAAAATTGCATACTCTTCATAAGTACGAACTGCTGCAAGAATCAGCAGTTCCGAAAATGCGATGTCTCTTGTGATCCCCTCTCATTGCGGGCGCTGTAATAAAGGGAATTCATTGTTCTTTTTTCTCACATTGAATAGGAGTAAGAGGAGAAAGTATATACTGACAATGTGGATAAGATTTACCATTATTTCAGTATCAAGCTCTGTTTCTTGTTTATGAATCTTTGTATGACATTTTTGCGCGCATCATTTCTAACAACTCCAGCGCCAACATTAGTGGAAAATGTTGTTTAGACTTCAATAAAGAATATATGATAAGGACCTACATAATAATATAATTACATCACAACCAACATACAATATCTGTTATACGTATAAGGCTTTCCACAAGAAGACCTTCCCTCTTTATCAGTTCCAATGATTTTTAAGACATCTGTGTCATTTACAGGCCATCTAAACTCTTTTCGAGGTAAAGGACTCAATTGAGTCCCACAATATAATTAATCGTTGCTGAGCAGTTAGATTCAATCTCGGTACCTGACTCGTCAGGGGAGGTTGCCTGTGGTGATGGCGAAGTTCTGTCTCGATGTTGCCTCGTAAAAATTTCTCCCTCATTATAATTTATACATTGACTTTTTTTTCTCAGCTTTTATTGGATTTATTTGTCCCACTTCATTTATATAACCGTTGTTCCAATGTACGCTCCACGACAAATGTCATCTAGGAGATATCAGTTATTACTCATTTTAAAGCGAACCGGAAAAAATTTAAAAAAATACTTACATCTAACTTTTCGAGAACAGTTTCGTATTACTTTTTGTATATGAGAGATGGATTGACGGTCACCTATCGTTGTTGTCGACTGATATTCTTGAATGGATAGAATGGTTCGCGTCAAACACAAATGGATAATATAACGAACCGTTCAGATTGTTGAGTTGTTGTTGACGTACCAAGCCTACTTTACTCTAAACGAGCACTAGGCTGCAAGAGTATCATAGCATATCTCGAGCCGGTCGTTACTATTACACTCAAAGTTCTCAAATATGTATTATGTTTATTGTTTATTGCCTGTCCAATTTATCTTCATTTTGTTGTCCAATCATCTTCATTTGTTTATTGCTTGTCCAATTATCTTCATTCTGTCTGAAATTGAGAACGCGTCCAACAAAATAAACGGAGATCGTGACAGACATCAATGTCACGTGTTATGCTGTGCAAAGTGAGTAAGTTTCTCGTGGAATTTAACTCAACCTGATTTTGCGGAAAAAGTTCTTACTCGTTGAATCCAATCACATCTGATATGACGAAAAGATGACGAATTTTCCGAGCCACTGGCACCGTTCGGATTTATCAGGTCGATTTCGTATGAAATTCAAAATTCAGCACTCGACATCTACTTTTAATACAGTACGAAGAATAATTTTTCAAGCACGCAAACAAAATAAAGATTTCCGTAGTCTTGCGCTATTTTGAATTTTAGAAATTTTTGTTTAAAAACAATATACCTATACAGTACATCATGTGATTGAATCGATATACAGTATATATGAATTTAACGATATCAATCAAATCAATCAATCAATCAATCAATCAATAATTTAAAATAATATAAATATAAATACACATTTTCAGTTCATGCCCCATTTACAATGATCTATTTTTTTTTTTTTTCAAAGCAAAAATAAATTTCAATGACAAGTTAAAAAAAAAAGAAAAAGAAAAAAAGGTTTTCCCTTTCTTTTATTTTACTTATAAAATCTTATTTTGTGTGATGTGAGATGTAAATGAAGTACTTGCTGTACAGTGGGTGTAAATATGTTGGATGTGCTTTTATTATACATCTATATCAATTATCTATGATCAAGATGTTTTTCAATTGATATAAAACGGGTAAAAAAAAAAAGGGGGGATTTGTTTTCATCTCTTAAACAAGGTGCTCTCTATCATACAATGTATTTCCATAATATGACACGACATGTGTAATGAATTTAAAATAAGCAGATCGATCTAAATTCAATTGATAATACATTATACTGTATAGGATATAAGGTTTTTATATATTATTGAACTTTGTCATAATACATCTTTGTGAATGATCCTTCTCACAAGCGGTTCACACCCACACACACCCACACACCCACACGAAATCGTATTGGGTCATGTGATAAGTACATTCGCCTATCGGATTCTATCGGAGTATCCATGCATGATATTGTCAATTTAAAGATATATTTTTGGTCGCATTTTTACCTCACAATCATTGATCAAGTTATAAAGAGAAAGTTTTTTGATAGAAAGGGTTGATCGATGCATTATGAAACGAGTAGTTAGTCAGATGACGCTAGAATAATGAATGGAAAACAAAAACGCAGTGTTCAATAAGCATAGTAATTGCCGTATTAATTAAAAGGGAACTGATTAGCAATGCGAAACCATTTTTATAATTGAATTCCGAACTATTACGTGGCGCACCGTAAACAAACAGTGGTTTTCTACCAAACCAGGAGAATTTTCTGCATTCGACAATAGAAATTTCACAAGTTTATCGAGATTTTGAATGCCCTCACTACTCTGTACAACAAATCGTCTGAGGGTTCCGACCGCAACACTCTTTGCAATTCACACGTTGCAAGACAGATTATTGACTAGTCGGATGTATCACAACACGACGAAAAAATGGTGATTTTTTTTTTTTCAATGGTATCAATGACACTTTAAACGCATTTAGGACTAAGAAGCCCCTGAACCCTATTTGTCAAATATTTAAATTATACGCATATTTTCCCTGCGTCCAACTCAATTAGTTGTTGATCATAAGATTATACTGTATTAGTCAGTGGTTCCAATTAAGTGCATCTGTTTTAGTAGGAACTTTTTTTTTTGGTCATGAGCATGACGAGAATGATGTGAGGTCATTCGTACCGGTGTTTAATAAAAATGATTCGTAGGATGCCAACGTTTTTGCTACTTCCGAGTATAAATACGATAGAAACGTTCGCCTCCTCGGTTTCATTGATCAATCAAATTAAACTCTGTTTTTCAAGCAAGCAAGCAAGTTACATCGCGCAAAAAAATGGAAAGAAGTTCTTCGAGTAAAAGATGGAAAAAAGATGTAAGAAGAAGAAGAAGAAGATAGCTATCTATTATTATTATTATTACTATTATTATTATTATTATTACTATTATTATTATTATTATTATTATTATTACTATTATTATTATTATTATTTTATTATTATTATTATTATTTTATTATTATTATTATTTTATTATTATTATTATTATTTTATTATTCATTTTCAAAACGAGTTACCTACTTCCTTTAACCGTGATTTCTATTCAGGATGAGGAAAAACTACGAGAAATCATTAAACGGGAACGCGCCAACAAGAAGGAAGAAGACCGGATGGATTGGAAGTATATTTCAAAAGAGTTTGGCAACAGTAAGGAGATTAAATCACTACAAGAAAAGTTAGTTTGTGTCATCAAAGAGTTTTGTTGTTTTTGTCACAACAGCATTCGATAAGCCTTTATGCGCTAACCACATCTCATTCATACACTAGGTACAGGAATTACCTGAAAAAAGAAGGTACAGTACGTGTAAATCGCAAAGCGGCATAAATCCATCGAAAAAATTCCAACTGACCACATTTCATCATTCACGCAGTGTGGCTTCCGTATGGAAATGGAAAGAGACAGATCCCTTTTACTAGCGACCACGTTACCTTAATAATGAACGAAACGTGGAAAAACGTCGATAATAAAAATCGTTGGCGTAGAATAGCAAACATAATCAACAAACAATTCCCCTTGCAGGTTGACTGCACACCCAATCAGGTTAAAAACAAGTATAACACCACGTTCCGAAAACTTCGTAGGCTATCTAATTTCGCGATATTCTGATAACGTCCAATCCCTATTTGAGATCGCTAACCCCATGATACTTTTTAGGCGCCAATCGAATGAACATTGCCTTTGTGATTAACTAAAGATCAACTCCTGGCGAGTCCTTTTTCTCGCAACGAAAACGTCACGAAAAAAATTTTTTGATTCTCAAGGAAATTTGACTGTACGTTGTCTTGAGATGAGGTCTTAATTTATCTTTGTCAGATGTCTTCATGATTTTTTTACTCAAATAAAATCAATATAGCATTCACTCATTCATTAATGGATAGATACGAGGTTTAATTTCTCGTGGACAGACATTTTCTCATAGATAGATACTGTAGACGCAAGGCTCACATTCTCATAGATTGACACACGGTTCACTTATTTTATTTTATTTTATTTTTCATCATGGACACAGACTCATGTTTTTTTTAATGCATAATTTTTAATAAAACGTTTCTCAAATGATTACATAAATATAACCAACCTAGCACCCTGCATACCCTGCACAACGTAATTCGGTCCCTGCATGGGAGCGGAATAATTTCTCACCAGAATTCATAAAGATTCTTTGTTTTCCACAAAGTCGAAACAATAGCGCACGGATTAATTCATCATTTATTGACACCGGATCAACTGTAAACCATGATTAAGGTGAAGCGATCAACACGTTCGTAGTGGAGAAATTAAAGTTGGATGTTGCCTATCAGGAAATATTGAATGTCGGTCTCGACATTAATCCGCGTGCAAACGTGTATTCGTGATGATATCCTATTCTCACGACATTGATCCTTAATAACGAAAAAAAGGACTATCGTGGAAATCTGTTACGCTAAATTATTCCTAAAACGACGGGGCGGAAATTTTTTCCTTTATGAACGGTTCAAAAAAACTTTAAACAAGATATTTTCCAATTCAACAAATCGTCTTACTAAGGACGCCAGCAACGCACGTGCAATGTTATCGCCGAGAATCCAAATTCATATGCTGGGTCATGCAAGGGATTCTATCTCGGTCATCTGGAGAGAAATAAAAAAAAACAAAAGATTTCTAATTTGAATGTTTATCAGGTGGTTGGGCTGTATTATGCATGGTTGTGCATCGAAGTTATTCGACCATTCACAAAATGTATTACCACTCTTCTGGACACAAGATTTAAGCTGAACGGTCGAAATTTACTATCTATTTTTATTACTACGTTTAGACGTTTGCAAAGAGAAACCATGCCGGTCTGTATCCGCATTGTTTTACACAATAAACAATGGTGGTCAGGCGTCATTAAAATGTTTCAGATTTAAGCCGGGATACACCATGCGTAATTGATATTTGGAAAGAGCTCCTTGGCTCCATTCACGCGTGCCATCTTTGGAATGTGGTAATTATTATTATAAGTGATGACGGGATGACGGGATATTATAAATACAGTCAGTACCTGATCAAAAAACGATAAAGGCTAATGAAAAAAAAAAGCAGATTTATTGCGAGCTACAATATTCTCTCTTTTATACATAGTTAACGATTTACAACTTCCTTCTTTTTTATTATCATAACTGTTGTGCCGAGAGCATTCTGTCCTTCTTTTTTATTATCATAACTATTGTGCCGAGAGCATTCTGTCCTTCTTTTTTACACACCACGTAAAATGGATATGACTCAAGCCAAAATCGAACAAGTTTCGCGAAGCATAGAGGTATTGCATATACATACGATGGATGATGTGTGTCAGAAGGATGGCAACGTGGCTAGAGAAACCGCCGAACAAACTACCAATGCGGATATGGCGAGAGTCAATGTTAAAAAAGGTCGATGGAAAAGTGAGGTACGAACAGTGCGATGGACTATGATAAAGTGTCATAATGCTCGTTTCACTAATCTGATGATTTGAATGCAAAAGGAGGACAACGAACTTAAAGAGATCGTCAAACCAATGTCACGAATCATTTCCTGGAAATTTGTCAGCGAAAAGATGGGAGGGAGACGCACCGCCAAACAATGCAGAGAAAGGTTTTTATATTAATTCATTCATTTTTACATAGATTTGTTACAGAATCTGATTCAAATGTGTCATTGTAGGTGGTGCAATCACCTTAGCGGTTCAAGTAAGCCATTATAATGTTGATTTATTGTGCTGTACATTTGCTTCCATCCATCCATCTGAACATAATTCGTTACCTATGGTTCACTAGTCAACAATACCAGACTTACCGAAGACGAAAAACACGAAATCCGTCTGCATCGTGAAAAAGGATATACCTACGCCAAGATATCCGCCAAGTTATTGCGACGAACTCCACTGCAAATAAAGAATTTCATTTATTCAGAGGAAACTCGGCCGAGTCCCAAAGCGCGGGTCAATAAAATGGCGATTGAAAGTTTGTTGTCAAGCCAGAGAACCGACGACCATCACGCCAACGATAAGACGGCGATTGGGATGTTGCCAGAACAGAGAACCCGCAACGATCACATCAACGATAAGATGGCAATTGAGGGTTTACTGTCAGACCAGGAGACTTACCCAACTTATTAATCCTCACATTTTTTTCATATATTACCCATTTTCTCTTTATCAATAATATTTTATGGCAATTCGCAAGAAGTCTTGATCGATGCCTAATATCTTTCACACAATCGATCAGACCTGCGAGATTGGTTTATTCACTATTATTCACTATTATTCTATTTATCTATTTAATTAATTTATTTATTTTATTTGTTTGTTTATTTATTAGCTTCTTAATATATTATAGCGATAGAGACACTGTACATACAGTATCTATCATTAATTGCAATGCGTGAATCTACAAGGCGCGCTCATCAATCCCAAGTTATTACTGTATCATTGTTCTTCGGCGATGAATGAATGAATGAATGAATTAATTAAAGGCCGCGCTGTCCCCGATGTTCTTCTAACACCGTGTCAAGATGACCATTGTCACCGGATCGAAATTTCAAATTCCCATCGCCATTGTTTCGATGCGTCATTTTGTTTCCTAATTAATTTCCGTGTTAATTAATGCTTTTAAAGAATTCCGCATTTATTTTCATTCATTTTTTAAATGCATAATGAATGAAACCAATAAACATGTACTGAATATAATGTACCGTTTAAAATTATACATTCTTACGCAAAATTATGAATACGTATGCTTTATAATTTTCCTAAAAAAAAAGATTATTATTATTGTTGTTGTTTTTTAAAACAAACAAATGATGCACGAGTATAAAAAATAGAATGCGAACAAGAATAATATTATTTATTATTTTGTCTAGCGGCATTCAAAAAGAGAAATGATTAAAGAAATAGAAAGAAAGAATCAAAAAGTAAAAAAGTAAACCGAGATGTCTCCTTTTTTTTTTTTTTTTTTGACAGATAATGTAACCGAATATTTACTTTTTTATTTCATTTTACTTTTTCATTTTACTTTTTTATTTTGGTACGAGTACATGAAATCGCATTCAAAAGTTATGCTTAGATTTTTTATGGGCAGTTTAATTGAATTTCATCATAATCAATTAATTGTTTATCATCGGTTTATTATTATTAAATCATAGATTAAATCGTAGATGCGTACGAATGTGTAATGGAACACGCGCGTTAGACAAATTTCCTATGGAATTTTATTTTAGGCTCAAATTAGAATTACATATTAATGATTATTAAGAATATTACCGTAATTTTCGTCAGATGGTACCCACCTTGTTAAAATAAAATACCCACCACCACTTTCTTTATATTAAATTTTTGCCCGGGAACGTAAGAAATGTAAAGAGACCCAGGGTACCATGTGCGACAAATTACGGTATTATTTGTTGCTGGAATTATTTCATAATTATCATTACAAGTTTACACGGCTAAGTTTATCTAACTATGTAAAATACAAAAAACTTTTTCTTCTAGGTGGATTGTTTTTTTTTCTTATAATAACGTTCAACGCAATTATATCATGAGACAAATGAGACAAATGCTGACGCCAGATTAGTCCTAATAACACGTCCCTAAAAAAAAGCATTTTCAAGATGTGATTAGGCACGGTGTTGGACTAATCTTGCGGAGTTAAACTACACTAATTTCTTTCTATAAAAGTCCGTGTAAATATCTTGAAAAGGTAACTTTCATGTGATCAGAACGGAGCTAAAATGACAGGTTCTTTTTTTTTTTCGCAAAACCAGCGGTAATTCGATTTTCCTGACACTCGCGGTCAACGTGCTGAGACATTTATGAACGCTCGTATGTTATCAATGTCCGTGCGCGTAAACGAGAAGGTTTCCCTAATTTAATAATCGCCTGATTGACATCTGTTCACTTACGGATGATTCGTGAGGGCTATTGGTGTCGCTGCTACCGTTACTACCGTTGCTATGTCGTCTAAATTCATTAAAAATCAATGAGCAAATAATTAATAATAATAATAATAAATAATAATGAATGATGATAATAATAATAATGCAAAGAAGAGTAAATTTTCAGAACAATAATAAACCTTTGACTGATTCCTGTAGCACATGTTTGAAGAAAACTAGATTAGCACGTCTCATTCGTTCTCTTCAAAGGTGCCAAACACAAAAAGGTAAAGGATAGGTTACCGGTGGTAGAAGGACGATGCTCAGCACCTCTGACGTTTCTCTTTAACTTTCTCTGATGATTGTTCCAATGATTCCTAATCATGACACCGGTAAACCTTTTTGATACACAGGAGGCAATCTTGGTCCATTGGGGTCCAAATAGCTCGTAAAAAGTCAAAATTTGTTTTGATTCTTCTGGTGTTATTCTGCGTCTATCAACTAAAAGGGATGTTAGAAACATGTGTTTGTTCGGTTTACGGCGTTCGTTACTACACCTACTCTGAGGATTTTGGTGGTTCTGATAACTGCATAAAAAGAATAGTTTCGCGTGCGTTGAATATATGTTTGCTTCGATTTGAAAATGCAACTCACACCGAAGACTTACTGTTCTCTTATCTGACGAGCACTGCGTGTCGGAAAGTGTTTGGCTATCTCATTCCAATTTGTCTTATATCTATTTACTAATTGCTCCAATAGAACCTTTTCCTTTTAAAAAAAAAAAAAAAGTCAACACCCTGGTATTCCACATGATAGGCTCACGATTCACATACTTGCGATGTCCAACGTCCGCTTTGCATAGCCATAAAGAATACTTGTAATTAATAAACAAACAAGGAAACGAGGGGGGAAGATGAAATTAAATATGGAATTATGTCAAAAAAAATTAATTTAAGGCTTAAATAATGACATCCTGTGGTGAGTGATAAAAAAAAGAGACGGGAGAGCAGTCTTTTTTTTGAAAGCATTCTTTTTATTTGTGATTATACACCATAAACACATGAAGTGTAACATAATCGTCGTAGTACAGATTACGTATATGTAATACGTAATACAGAGGTTGTTCCTCTTAATACGGGGGTTCAAGAGGTTTCCATTATGGTGAAATATGAAAGTTAAAGTTTTTCTATTGACAGGGAGCACCGTCTGATGTGCATTGCCTGAGGTACCTGGACGATTTCTATGCCTGGGAGCAGAGGTAGGCGTAAACAAAAAAAAAAAAAAAAAAAAATTCATTATCGCATGCCGGAAAGGGGTGTCCGCTGCACATTACAAAATAGTGAGTGGATTCCTGAATCCTCCGAATTATTTGGTTTCGGCAGCACCGAAAATAGAGTGAGCTGGAGTGAGACAAGCAAGTCAAAGCGAATGCGATAGATAGGCGAAATATATAATTCTAACGACATATTTTATGAGACATTTGCGACGATTGCTTCCTTCATCGATTCTGAATTACATACTGTACATATAAAAATGTCATTCCGTTAACATCCACACTGAAACATTTGGCATCATCTTCCAAACATGGATTACAGTGGCAGTACACAATATAAACCGTCCAGGCGTCATTTTAATACAGTGCGGTACACAGTATAAAACCGTCCAGGCGTCATTTTAATACAGTGTATAAAATCGTCCAAGCGTCATTTTGAATTCGGATTTTATTCTGAGATCGATGTGCAAATTGTATAAACATTTCTCATCAATATGAGCCCAAGATAGGTTAGCATTATTTTTAAAGCTCATTCACTCGCAGTTTCGTAACTAACGACACGACGAGAACGCGCAAACTGTAACATCAAAAGATCGAACGAGAATTTTTTTTTTTTTTTTTTTGTATTGTGTACCAAGGACAATGATGGTGAATGACGTACTTACGCATCAATAGCAACGAATTAGTGATATTGTCAAAACAAATAATGATCATTGTCATCACTGTGCTGCAGCATGTTATATACGTGCACCCGATTACAAGAGAGGTGTCTGTGCGAATATTTACCGATTTCCCTCCCCGCCTTCGATGTTGTATGCAAGATCGGGAATTGCGCAGGCCGGTAGGTTACCCAATACAATATCCAGTTTGAATACGGTGTTGTAAAGATAAGGATAATTAATTAATATTGATACAAGATCATGCGGGGTTCGAATAAGATACCTCGAACATGAATGCGTGGTCACAATAAATTGAGTTGAAGAATTGAACGTTTCGCTGACTTGATGGATTTCGTTATTCGCCGTGGGAATGTTTATATGTTCGTCCCTTTGATGGTTTAGGTTACCTTTGCAAAACAAATAAACAATCCGTTAATTTCTGCAGGGGGAGGGGAGTAAATAAAATACACAGGACTTTGCCTAAATGAGATTCATATAAGATTCACTTTAAGCCTAATCGGAGATAGGGGACGTCGCCTTGCCAATGGGCGTGACGAAAATCGTTAATCCTTTGCGACTTTCTCTATCATAATTAATGTCGATCAAGTGAGATAAGGAGAGAACTCGGTAAGGTTCCATCGGGTAACTTGTAATTTATATAACCCATCCTTGTGCATATCGGACAACAATGTTATTTCATCTGGAGGTCTCCGAAATAGTTAAAACCTCCGAAAACTACATGTATTTTGAATTTTATATAAATTAACAGATTAAATTAAACGATTTACGGATATTCAAGTTGCGCGAAATTCTTATTTATTCATCCTCTGACTTTCTTTCTTCTTTTTTAAACCGTTTTTTTTTTTTTTTTTTCAAAACCTTCAAAACCACCATTAATTACCTAACCATTAATTTACACGATAATTTGCGTCATCGAAACGCCCTCATTCCTAATCGGTCTATTAAAAACATAACCGAAACCAATCGAGCTGACACCTGTTCGCAAAATCGTGCCTCTGTATAATATTAATTCCACCTGGGGGGTGCGCTTAAATGATCGGGTCCGAACAGACATCCGAATTAAAAAAAGGGAGATGGCCAAAACATGTAAGCTGCTTAATCTGCATGTCGGAGTCACGAGATTCTCTTTGATCTCGACTAAACCTTGTTTTTTTTTCCTTTCCGAACGAAGGACAGTGATATGTTGGAACGTTTAGTCGAGAAATACGGAGAAGATTGGAAGAAAATCTCTGCAGAGATAAAAAATCGTACGTCCAAACAGTGTAGGGAAAGGTCGGTGATTTACCTTTGGTCGCTCATTCTCTCCGGTTTGCCACAAATCATTTGTTGTGCATGTACTATGTCATATATACAGTATTTATGTTTATATTTGTATTTAATTTAATTTAGATATAAAAATCACCTTAGACCATCCAGTAAGTTTTACTTGATTGCTTGTTTGCTAAGGTGAATTGATTTGTGTGGCGTTAAATCGTGTCATCCATTCATGAATTATACTGTAGTAATGAAACGCAAATTTACGCACCGCGAAGGAATTCACATAGCCCAAATGTTCCAACGAATGGGTCCAAAATGGGTCGAGATAGCTGATACTATGAACGGTTGTACTGGTCTGATGATAAAAAACTACTGTAACAACAACAAGAGAAAAGAGTTAAGGATTGGTGGAGGTGATGAAAATATTACGCTATTCTCCGGAAGAAATTTTTCGCATGGAAACTAATTAACCTCGTGATCAAAAACAGCCATTAGATCGCAAACTCCTCCGAGTATCAATGCCACTCCAGTAATATCAAATCACTCAGACCGAAGGTACGGTAATTTAAAAAAATCTTGTTACAATCGTCGTACATGCACATATTGATTTCAATAATTATCGCCAGCGTACAATCGGTCAAAGATAAGAATGAGAAAATGATGATCTGCTTCGTTCTTAACGAACTTTAGCGATCATTCTTTGTTTCAAGGATAAGCCCCCATCTCAATCGATGATATAACTTCCATTCTATTTACAATATTCAGCGGTTACTTTTGTCAATAGGAGATAGGTTATGGAGCTATGCATGAGAAATAATGCTAACGTATGCAAGACGCATTGATATTGTATCCGAGTTGACAAATGTAGCATACGTATAATGTCGTTACAAGGGGGGTTGGAACAATTATAACATATATATATATATATACAGTTTACCGACTTAAATTGGATTAAAACACGCTTAGCCAAACCTGAAAAGATATGCTGCTGGTGTACGTATATATGTACTGTATATTTTTTTTTTCTTTATTTTTTTCTTTCCACAAAGAAATGCGGAACTGTTTTGTTCTCCTCTAACTCCTTGCATGTAAACATGAAGTATGGTCACGGCAATGGTCTATAAGGAAGTGTACATAAGAAAGAGGATATCATAGACAGATATCGTGAGATCAATTATTGTTGTATTGTAGTTGATAGACACGCTCGACATGCTCCAGAAAGTTTTTCCATTTGACACTTTTTTACGCACAGAGCCGTGCGTTTTTGCGGTGCGTTTTTGTGATGCGGGACAACATTTTTTTCTTTGTAATTAACTTACCGACTAGGAAGTACAATTAGATGATATTATAATTTTCCCTTATTTTGGGGATGATGATATAATCGGCCGACGATCATGTACAAAAAGGTGCAACAAAAATTTCAATAGATTCTTTCGAAACTTTTTTTTTTTTTCCTTTCACCAGTGACCAAAAAGACATATGGGACGATGGTGATGTTCTTGTTAGAAGTACATTACAGAAAAAATAGAATTCCGAACAAATTACATAAGTTGCAATTTTCCTGGTCAGGAAACGAATTTACGATTTACTTTTTATTATTGTCTGTGATTTTCGAATGTGTTTGTGAAAAAAAAAAAAGAACGAATTTGTCAAAATAAAAAAGTAATAATACCGATTATTATTACTAATGATTAATGAAAAACATCGTGCGCGTGATTGAAGCACCATAGCGATAGTGCTCTGAGAAAATAAACACAAATTTTTGCAAGGTGTAAAATACGAAAATGTGGATTTTGCCAAGTGTAAAATACAAAAAATGCAGATTTTGCCAAGTGTAAAATAAAAAAAATGTAGAAATATGAAACTTGTGTGAAATTGGAAAAATATCACAAAGGAAAGAGATCCACACGACTACCAGAGTTGTGCCGAAAAGGTCGGTTGTAAGAGAATTTTTCCAAATGATTGTCCGAAATAATCGGATTTAGAAATTCGCACACATTGTGAACTATTGGTTTTCACGATCTAGGCCTCACGGGAAAAGTTGCTATAAATAAATGAAAAGTCTTAATAATTAAACATCGGATGAAATATCGACACAAATTACAAATGCTCACTTACTCAAATGCCTTAGATCGGATGACCATCTAAGGAAGAAACAAATTAATCTTTTTTTCCTAAATGTGCTTGAGACGTGAAGACATCAAGAAACGCTTACTTTTTACGACATTCACGAGCTGAACGTCTCATCTCTTCTCCGACCTTGCGGAAATCTCCACGATGTTCATTCAACAACTTAATCAAGAGCAGTACCTCCTGAAGGAATAAGAATAATACTTGGTGAACTTGGTGTGTATATCATGGCTACTTCCCAGAGTTCAGCGATGAATGTCATACGCACCTGCTTGCACCACCCGTCCTTTACAAGCATTGGAAAATCGTAATCTATGTTTTGTTCGCTCATCTCGAAGTAAGGTTAAAGAAAATTGAAAGCGCGTGTCATAAAAAAAATCATAAAAAAGGGTAGAAAGTACGGGAAAGACGTTTGGTATGCTATATATAACCAAAATGTATATTGTATATACTGTACATATACTGTATATGCATGATTACGAAAGGATCCATTACTATACTTGTCTAAGAAAGTCCCGGTTAAATTTGTTTCCTGGGGGTGCCACACAATAACAAAAAAAAAGAGACACGAGGTGAAAAAATATTATTTTTTTCGAATCTTCTATGTTGATTTGTTTGAGTGTTTCATGCACCCATTTCTTTCGAACTTCTTATGTTTATTCACAAGTGTCATCTGTTCCTGTTGTCATTAATTAAAGATTTAATTCACCGATCCATTTACTTTCTATGAATTATAATTATAACTAACGGTTCCCGCAGAAAAAATTATTTTTGAAAATTTCCAAATGTATGTATGGGTGCTTCACGTGACTAAAATATGTTATAAAAATATTTAAATTTATATATCTCATATTAGAGTGGACTGAAATATGTAATGTGCATATATGGGCATATGAGACGATAATTTCACATATCATATGTGTACATTTTACACCGATGATATTTTTTAAATAAATAAAAAAATAAATAACCTTACTTTTTAAATAATCAATATAAGTATTTTTATTTGTTACATTATAACTAATATTTAATATATATGTTTTAATCTTGTAAAATATTGTTTTTTCTTTTTTTGTTCAAATTGATTAAATATAAGTTTAATGATTTTCTTTGAAACTTTGATTTTTTAAACTACTTTTTAAACATTTTCAAGTTAACTGTATTATATATAGCATTCCTAATGGTATCATTTCAGTATCAAGTCAATACTAAGTTTACTATAAGTTTAATATAGTAGGTTATAACACATATACTAAATCTATTATAAATTAATACCATTTTAGTATTATTTTAATATAGATTTAAAATTCTAATTATCATATCTTGAAATAGAATTTATAATTCTTTATTTTTTTCCTAAACTTTTTTCCAAATATTATATAATAAATAAATTGATTTAGAAGTGTTGTTATTAAAAAGTTTATAAAATTGAATTCTTTAAATATATTATACTTTTTATATATAATTGTCAATTATTTATTAAGAATCTTGATAAAAATATTTGTATGTCATTTCCAATAGAATTATTGATCTAAAGTTACTAAACTCTTATTATTATTATTTTTTTTAAAAAATAGAATATAGAAAACTATTTTTTCAAAATATTAATATTTGTTTTTAATTAAAAAACATGCTAAAAAGGTTATATAAAATTTTTTTAGCTTGAGATTCTAATTTTTTAAACATTTCATATTTGATTTTAAAAAAATTTATTATGTACTTTATTATTGAAAAAATCTTGAAAATTTTTTTTAATTCTTTTAATTAAATTTTCTCTTCTAACTTGTTATATTACTTATCTTGAATTTTATATTTGGATTTATATTATTTCTTAATTTGTTTGCTTCTTTTTTTTTAGTAAACATGTTTTTCTTAATAAATACTTAAAATTATATATATTCTTCTATTTGTTATAATATTATACTTTGATTTTTTTAAGCTTAATAATTTTGTTTTTATTAATATTTGAAGATTAGTTACTAGAATTTTGACAATTTTAAATAACAAGTTATTAAATTATTATAACAATAAAAAGAATTTTATTATATTTTTTGTTATTGTAAAGATATATATATTATAGATTTTCTAGTTATATGAAATTTTAAGAAAGTATAATTGTTATTGATAACTTTTAAAAAGTTATTGTTTTAAACTTAAGCATATTATTAATTATATATAGTTTATTCTACTTAAACTCTTGTTATTTGCTCATATATGTGAAAATAATTATTTGAATTTTTTTTAAATTTTTAAATTTTTTTATTTGTTATAAAAAATATATACTTATATTATTTATATTTTATATTTTTTGGAAAACTTTCTTCTAATTGCATTTATTTTGTTAAAAATTTTCCTTTTATAATAATTTTAAGCAAGAAAAAATATTTTTTATTTTTTATTACAAGTAAACTCTAGCTCAAGAACTTAAAAATTTTCAAAACAACTAATATAATAGAATAGGTCCTCTAATCAAAGTCTACTCAAGTTTGGGAGTCTTGCTTATTCTTTGGTTGCATAAAAAAAGCTTGTAGCAGTTCTCTTTTCTTTTATTCTTTTGCACCCCTTCTTTCTTTTATTATATCACAAAAACTATCCATATTAATATCATTATATTTGTTAAATCAAATACTTTTCTAAAAATATATTTAAATAAAGTTGTTGGGTCTATTGTTTGTTTTAATACAATCTTTACATGTAATCTCATTAGGAAATTTTTTAAAATAATAAACACTGAAAATTTTTATTTCAAAAAAATTTAAAAATCTTCGAAATAATAATAATTATATTAAAATAAATAATTATTTAATAAAT
>CAJVPV010000950.1:0-18046 GCA_910591835.1 Acaulospora morrowiae
CAAATAATAATTTCTTCACCTCCTTTAATCACACAACCAATCACCACTCACCTATATTACAACAAAAAGGATAATAATCTCACAGTGGCAAAACCAACCAACACGCTTACATATACACTACACCCAAACTTCTGGTGCATCTTTTGGCCAGTACTCTATCAAACTCTTACCGACACTCCAAACTCATCAACTATTAAAATTTATCTTAACAAAATTCCTGATCTGAAAATCCCCAGCTACATTAATAGGATGGTTAAAATCCCCTTCAGCAGGTTCATCAGCAAATGCAACATCCTTTCAATATCAAAAAGCTTTACTATCTCATGGCTCAATTTAAAAGATCACCAACCACCACTCGATATTCTTCCTAGGATTAATACATCAGTTCCCGAATGCTTCCCTTTAACAATTACCTCCTCACCATTAATCAACAACACTCATGCAACAAGTGTTACGCACTGGATCAAATTCATAAATTACTACACCAACCTATTTGATATACTTCTCAGTGAATCGGCCATCTACAAACCTTCCTCTTTCGAGGAATTGGAAACTATCATCAGAGCAAACCACAAGCTTAAAAAATTGGATCAACTAAAACACAGAGCTTTGTCCACATTTAGGACCAAACTTCTTGCCAACCAGCTTCCTACCAGAACCAAACTTCACAAACGATATCCCACCCATTATCCTGACAATCTATGCCCACGATGTGATGCATTTCCCGAAGACTTGCTACACATTTTTTCATGTGTACACATCAGGCCACTAATTAGTAAAAAGAAATTTAAATTGGAAAACCTTATCCTCAATCTCAATCCTAAAAGCATCAAAATCTCTGACTTTATTAGCACTCTTAAGTTAACACCAAGTACTCTATTAGATTTGGCCATTGGCAAGTTTAATTCCTCCTTCAGTTCGCTGGAAAAAAAGGAAGATATTTCCAATTACACTCTCAAAATTCTTTACAAGGCCTGGAAACTGCGATCTGCCACAGCAACAACCTCACCATCATCTGGCATAAAATGGAAAAAAACACCTGGGTCTAAGGCACCTAACCTGAATATAAATGACAATACCACATTCAACAAAATTTTAAACCTGTTAAACTCTTCATTGAACTTTACTGATAAATCAATTTTTACCCCAACAATAGTATCATCGTTCTGAACTGGCATTAGCCATTCAGCACTATTGGTGTGAGCCCACCCCCGAGGTGGTACCTGGCATCAATAGACTTGTTGCGATAGGCTACAATTAATTTAGTTTTTCTAAAGATTGTTAATGTAATGACAGTAAATTTTATATTTAAATAAAGTCTCGCATTTAATGCTCGTTCGCGATAAAAAAAAAAAATACTATATATAATTATTACTTTATTTAAAAGAAAGTATCAGAAGATACAATTTTTATTTTCATTATTATAACTCTTTTCTATATATACCTTTTTTAAACTAAAAAAATATATAAATTTATTTTAATTTTTTTCAAAACAATTTTATTTAAGAGTAGTCTAATTATCAAACCATTGATTACAGTATCCTGAATCCTGATTATTAATTTTTTGGAATGATCTATATATTTCTCTTTCCATCAAAGCCTCTCAATAATAAGTCTATAAAAAAGATATAGCCATATATTAGATTGAACTTGAAACTTATTAGCAGTTTTGATTCACCCTTATCAGATTGTATAAACTTTACTATCAATAGTATACTATTGATTTAAAATTTATTCTTCTTATTATCAGTTGGTAATGTGATTGTATTAAGAATAATTTTATTCAATTTCAAATATTTAATCTGATTATAATCTTTTATATAATCAGTATTTATACTAGGAAACATTAGTTAATTTATAGTTATGCCAATGGATACAGATTCTACCTGTTAATATCTTTTTATTAGGAGAATCACATTAGCTTTCTGAAGGATTTGTACTTATATTTTGTGATTAAATCTATAAAGTACTAATTAGTATACTATGGATCTATAGGTTTTAATTTTTATATTATTTTGTAATGTTCTTATAATTTTCTCTAATAAAATTATTATCTTTATTACATTTTTATTCTTATATTTTTATTTCTTTTCTTTTAAAATTCATTTTCATATATTATTATCTTTTGATTCCAATATCAAGACAAAGTTATGAAATTTAATTGAAACAATAATATTTTAATTGTTTATATTAATTTATTTAATATTGTTTAAAACATAATATATATTGAGTAAATTAAATTATTGAGGATTGAAAATTATTTTTATCAGTGATTTTGAAATCTGTTAGGAGAGAAATGAAAGTTTCAATATATTAAATTGTGAATTTTTATTTTTTTTTTGAATTTTTTGAATTTTTTTTTATTCTAATTTCTATTTTTTTTATTATAGATAAATGTGCAATGATGCAGATCTTTATTGATACTTGTATAAATGAAAATACATTAAGTATATTTTACAATTGGAACAATTGCTTGTGTATATTGATTGTATCTGATAACAGTTCTAACTGTAACTAATACTGCTTTATCTGGGTGACAATTTACTATCCATCTTTTAAACCCAACTATAAGAATTATATATCAAAGATGAATTCAACATGTCAAGTGGGGTTCTATAGGAGGAAAATTCCTACCACTAGTTTAAACCACCTAATCTATAACCCAATCTATTAAGAACTAATGTCTATCCCACAAAGATTGATAGGATTTCTGAATACCTTAATACTTTTTGTTTGAATCCTCGGAGAGGATACTTGCTTCTTGTCACTACCTGTGGCTTTGGTAGATCCTTTCTAGAGATTGACTTCTTTTAAGCAAATGTCAGATTGGAATAGCTTCAAACTAGAAAATCCTGAGAGAATCAAGACAAGGCTTATTGGATATGACATATACAGTGGAACCTATACAACCTATATATGAAGTGACTTCATGACAATCATCATACATCAACCGGATGACCATTACACCACAACATCTTAACAGGAAATCACAATTTCAATACCTATCAGATTGGCATATAAAATGACTTCTTATAAAAAACAGCACATGTTTGGTTATGATGCCAAATACCATATTAATTCTATTTAATTACTCTTATATGAGATTGAACTGATATCTTGTGATCTAACCTGTAGAGCATTAACCACTGTGCTATGGACCTACAGGTCTATTTCTATTTTTTTGTATTTTATAAAAATACATTGTTTATTATAAGTTTAAATTGATACAATTTTTATTTTGTTCTTTTAAGACAATAACAGTATTAATTTTTCTAACTTCTAACTAATTGTATACAAGGCTTTGCATTTTTAAATATCAAAAGAATCTTTATTGATTAGATCTTATTTAATAAATCAAATAATCTAAATATTAAGCAAAAACAAGAAAATATCAAACTTTTTTAAAAAAAATTCAAATCAAAGAATTTAAAAAACATAAATAATAATATATTCAATTATATTAATTAAAGTTATATGATCAAATTTTTTCAACTCTGAAAAAAAAATTGAATTCAATTTTTATTTAGTAATTTAATAATATAAATACAGTATATATATATTTTGTATATAATAAATATATATTATAATATGTTAACAAATAAAATATATAAAACCAGTAAATCAACAAAAAAAAAAAATACTTTTTCTGCTGATCCCCTTACCAACCCAAAAACAGACATTCTCAAAAATATTTCTTTATTTTTGATAATAAAATCTATAAACTTTCCTTAAAAACATTACTTCCTGAAGGCTAGTGCCTCTCCCACTTGTCTATTTTTCTTTCTTCTAAAAACTTTGTATATTTTAGCAACAAAATAAACAAAACTTTACCCATTTGGTTTATGGCAAGAACACCTTACTGGGAAGAAGAAACTTGTAGAAAAATACTCTTCACTACTTTTTTCTTAGATTAGAAACTTCAGAAAGTGAACCATTAGTGAATGCATTTCCCAAGATCCATAAGAACCTTGGATCCACCATAAGCAAATGGGAAATAGGATTTTTGTTTAGGTCTATTAGTGTGTATTGAATTGGTGAGATGTCTATTATATTAATTTGTATAAGGTGAAAATTTATTAATTGTATTTTTAGAATTGTAGAGATGGGTTTGTAGAAGGTATGAGAGATTTATAGGGTTTGAATTATGTTATGTATGTTTGAGATAGTGACAAAGTAGAGAAGTTTACATTTTTCTCTGTGGTTGTTAAGTGGTGATACAAATATTTTGTTGATAAGCTTTGGATGTTTGGAAAAGAAGTAATAATCTTTTGAATTGTTGAAGAAAAAGATGATAATTATTGTATATAGTAATAATAGTAAGGGATTTGAGTTGAAGTTTATTGAAAAAAATTTGTTATATTGGATAAAGTTCCAGGTAACAGTTGTTGAGTTGGATTGATATTTGTATATAAGAAATATTTCCAGAGGAGAATCATTGTATTGAGGAAGTGAGTTAATGATTGGATGTGATGTTGTTAAGATGTATTTTTGTTTTAGTGATTCCAAAAGGTCCTGGTAGATTAGTATTTGTGAATTGTTAAGAGATGGTTTTGTTGACAGTGTGTTGAGAAAATCATTTTTTGTTACTTTTGTTTTGATTGAATTATCAGATTGTAGTTTAGTGAAAAGATTAAGTAAGTTTAGAGAGATTAGAAGTTGACATTCATGGCTATTTGCATATATGTTAAGTGGACAACCTGAATATTTGGAGAGTGTTAGTGATCTATTAGAATTGGAGTTGTTGTAGCACCAATAGTTGATAAGAAGATTGTTTTTGTTTGTTTTTTGTTTTTCCTATTATTATTTTATTGTTAATTAGGGTTGCTAACTATTTTCTTTTTTTATTTGGTTTGACTGGTATTGTTCCTGTTTGTTGAAAATGTTGTTATGATAATAACTTGTACCAAAGAAGTATTTTACCGTGAGTGTTATATCCAAGTCTGGCTGAAATATGTTACCAATTTGTGATATTATTGTTTTTGAATGTTAGTAGTTGTTCAATATAGAATATGTTTTTTTTGTGAGTTGGTTTACAAAGGTTGGCCATTTTTTGTGGTGTGACAAAAATTGATGGATAGAAGTAATTCCTCCAGGAAGTTTGTGTTGACAGTTGGATTCAGTACAGAATGTAATGTTATAGTATTTGGCAAGTTAAATTGTGTAAGTTGTGATGTTATGTTTGATAATCTGTTGGTTTTGAAAAATACAGAGTGGTTGGCAGTTTTGAATTTGTAAGGCAATAATTTCTAAGTCTTTGGATGGTTTTGTGATGGAATTTGACAATATACTGTATATTGTAGGTTAAAAATTAGGACTTCTGATTTTAGATTTGAGATAGGTTTGATGTTGAAGATGTGTGAGTTATAGAACCAAGTTTGAGGAAGAGTTTTTTCAATATTGAATTTGTACTTAATCAGTGTATTAATTTTCCTTTGGATACTTTTAAGCATATTTGAAGTGAGAAAGGTAGTTTGTAGTTTGAATTCTATTTGTGGGAGAAGAACTTTGTTATAGATATATGCAGCCATATGGTCTGTTGTGTATTTTGATTTGAGTGCTCACAAGATTGTTTCTACATCTTCAAGTATTTTGTTACGATTGAAAGAGAGGATGCTATATTCAAAAAGCAAGATATCTAAGATTTTTATTGGTTCTTTTTTTTGTGTTGAGAGAATAGGAGTTGTTATTTAAAAGATTGTTTTGTTACTTGTTTTACTGTTGATTGTAATTAGTTTAGTTTTTGTTGGATTGGCTTTGATATCATTTAATTGAAAGAATTCTGTTGCAATGTTGAGGTTGTTTTGAATTTCAGTTTTTGAGGTTGCTAAAAGATTTAAATTATCCATATAGGCTATTGTGTTGTGTTTGAGTTGTAATGGTTGTTGTGTTAGAGCAGTAATCAATGAGTCATAAAATATTATTTATCAAAGAGGAGAAAGTGTTTTCCTTTGATCAATATTATCAGAGATAATTATTTGTTGAGTAAGATCAAAGTCTGTAATTATTTGACATATGTAGTTTGTAAGGATATTGCTTATTAGTGATATAAAGGTGTTTGGAATATGTAGTCTTTGCATTAAGCACTTGAGCATATCAAGGTTAACAGTCAAAGGCTGCACTGATATCAAGTAAGAGAATCCATAATTCTTTTTGTATAACTTTTTAAGGTTGTAAATTGAATTTAAAATTTGAATTGGTTTGAAAGTACTTTGATTTGGAAAGCCTGCATAATTGAATTTTTAATGTGACTGAGTCATTTAGTTAAGATTTTTGTTAAGATTTTTCTGAATGAATCAATAAGAGCAATTAATCTTGTTTCTTGGATATTATATTTCCATTGGAGTTTTTTGCTTATTGAAAAGATATGATAATTTTTCCATTCTGTTGGAACTTCCCGAGAGAATAGAATTTGGTTGTAAATTGTGCAAAGATATGGATGAGTATTTTTTGAGTTTGTTTTATGAAGAAATATGTAATTTTGAAGGGACCAGATGCTTTGTTATTTGGAAGGGAGTTGATAATTTCTGAAATTTTATATTCAGAAATTGGGTGCATTAGTGTATTATAAATTGAAGGATTAATATTATTAAGTGGCATGTAGTATTTTTTTCATTTGGATAGGAGTTTATTATTAATGATTTATTTGCAAAATACTTTTTTGTAATGATCAGTTATTATTTGGTGGATTTGGAGAGAATCAGTTGTTACTTCTTTAATAGGATCAATGATTTTTATAAAGGAGGCATGAGAGTTTTTATGATTTAGTGTTTGTTTGATCATGATTTTTGAGTTGTCTTGTAGATTCATTATTTATTGATTTATTGGTTTTTCGATTAATTCTTTTCTTTGTAAGTTATTTTCAATTTTAAGTGATTTAAAGGTAATTTTGAAAAGTTTTTTTAGTGAGTTGATTTGATCATTGATGTTGGTATGTGGAAGTTTGAGATCCTGGAGATCTTTTAATATTTGTGTGCTTAAGTGGATAAGGGGATGATATTATTAAGTTGTTTATATGAAATTTGATGGTTTGTAATTTTTTATAAAGAATTATACCTTTTTTGTTGAATATTTGTAAGATGTTTTTGCAGATTTTTGTTTTTGGAACAAGTTTGTTTAAGGTTTTGATGATGTTTAAGTTGAAAAATTTCTATGACTCCTGTATGTTTAATTCTTTAAGGAATGATTTTAAGGTATTATTAATAGTGATATTTATTGTTTTCCAGTTTTTGGGTGTTAGTTTATTAAAGTTGTAATATGTTGTAGATGTTTTTTTAGGAAGTTATGTGATGATTAGATTGAAAAGAGTGAGTGTAGTAATTTTGTGATTACTATAAAATTCTGGTTGGGTGTTGATTATTTGTGCATTGATAGCTTGAATAGCTATATCATTTGATAGCCAGATTTAATTGATATAACTTTGGCCAGTAGGGTCCTTGAAGGTAAATAGGTATTTGTGAGAAAAGAAAAGGTGAAATATATCAGTATAATTTTTCTCCAATTTTTGTAGATTAAGAACTTATATTTTGGTTCAATTTTTTGGATTCTGTCGATTGGTTTGGGGGTAGAGTTAAAATCATCCATGATAATATGTGAGATATTTTTTAATAGATTGTTGTTAATAAGCTCTTGAAGATATTTTGTAGTTTTTTTCTAATGTTTATGTCATATGGAAGATATATTTGTGTAATACATATTTTGATTTTGGTTTAAATTACAGATATATTGAAATGATATAGCCTTCAAGTTCAATAGTCTTGTAAAGATGGTTTGAGATATTTTTGTTGATTATTATAGAGACACCTGCTTGGCTTTGGTTAAGATTGCTTGAATGAATGATAAAGTTATCAATGTTGTGGAGAATTTTTTTGAAAAATTAAAGCTTGGTTTCTGATATGCCGAAGATGTTATAGTTATTGTTTTTGATATATTGAAGAAGACAGTTTAGTTTTGTGTTGTCATTGAGTCCTCTTGTATTGAGAGAACCAATTTCAAGTGAATATAATTTTGTATTAAATATGTAGTATGATATTTTTTAAGATTTTTTTTAATTAAGAAATCTTTTGATGGATTATTTGGATTTGTCATTATTTGAAGAAATTGAAATATTTTGTTGATAGTTCAGGAAGTTTGATTTGAATAATAAATTCACTGAAAAGTTTTTGAAAACTAAAGTGTTCTCTTAGTTATAGATTTTTGAAGTAAAGTTAGCGTCATTCATAATGGGAAATTCTATTTGGATATGATTATCCTCAAGAAATTTTTTGAGTTCTGGGAGATTGGGAAGAGGAAATTTGATGTGTATTTGAATTCATTCATCAGGGATTTTTGAAAAATGATAGAATTGATGGGCTTTGATGACGTTTGAATGGATATCAATTTTCCTTATAATTGGAAAATTGGTTCCTGCTTTCTCATTTATCTCTTGGTATTCGATTGGAAGTGGAGGTTTGTTTGATATAGTCTGTTCATTATTATTTAATTTATTCAGTTTGTTTTGGATTGGAGAAAGATTAATCTATTTCTTGAAAAGAGAATTGATAAAAGTATATTTTTTTGCAAGTGTTTTAAGGAGAAGAGGTATGTTGTCAGAATTTGTTACTAGGAGCAGAATATTGGTATCAAGTACAACTTTATCAGGAGAGAAAGGTAGCTTTGTCCTTATAAAAAAGTAGTCATTGGAAAGAAATTTGAAGTAATAGGTTTTCCTGAATAATGTGATAATTTCCTGGAGAATATAAGTACTGTCTCTGGAATTAAATGGGAATAAGTGCTTATATTTGGGATCTAATAGTTGATAAGTTGTTGAAAGTGGTTTTTTGGAAAGCGGAAGATTAAAATAAGTGATTAGTAACTTGGGGAGGACCTTGTATTCTAATTTGAAATAATTTTTGTAATTTGAGAAGTTACTAAACTCGCTTCTTTTTTTAATTGGAAAGATGCCTTTGTATTTAATTAGGAGATCATTTGGATCTTCAAGAAGAGGAGGGTTTTCCTTAAAGTAAAAGTCAGGTAGTTTTTCAAATTTGTAATAAGTATCAAGGACATGTAAAATTGTAATGATTTGTATTTTGTTTGGCATTGGGAACTTGGTAGAAAGTTTGATTTTGATTTGGGAGAGGATTTCAAATGGTTCAGATGGTAAAGTAAAGAAAGCATCAATGAAGTATTTTTTGAGTTTATCTCTAAGGGAAGTATATTTGATAAAATGTTTTGGTTTTTTGATGTGATAGTTAATTAGATAAGTGAGGAGACTGGCAAGTTTATAATAGGAGGTATTTTTTATATCAATTGTATGTAGTGTTACATGTGATTTTTGCTCAAGATTTGCATTACCCCTTGTATTAATTTTAGTAGCATTTACTCTTATAATATTGTCCCATTCTAGAATAATCTTTGTACTACTGATTTATGTCTTCACCGCCTTTACCTTTATTACCTAGATTACCTCTAAAATCTTCTATTACTTTATTATCTTTATTACTATGTATACCTTCGCTAGAGTATTTATCTGTACTTGCTGTAAGTATGTTAACTGCTCTAACGAAGATAACATCTATTTTATCAATATTACCACTATTATCTATTATGTACTCCAAAATATGTATATAAATGCCTCCAATTTCTCCTGGAATTGCAAGGTTGAACTTTTCTCTTTATTAATAAAATAACTTGACCTTTACAAAACAAATCACCATTGCCTCTTTCACTTGACCTCATAAACCTCAGAACTGTACTAATTTTAGTATACCCTTATGAACTTTAGCATATCACATTGGTCTATCCATACAAAGTGTCTCCCTGCTATTAGTTCTCCATCCATATCTTTCTCCTGAGGTAGGAAGATATATGACAGTAGATAGAATAGTACAAATGATGATGCAGATTTTTCTTTTGATTTCAAAATTGATGAAATTTAGGTTTTTTTTTATTTTTGTATTTGTTTTTGAAAGTCCTTTTCATTTCAAGTAAAAGAGCTAAAAAATGTATGGTCCTTGAAACTAATTTTATTTATGATTGCTTTAAGGTGATAGGATGAATATTTAGGAAGTTTGATAATGGTATCAAGTGTTTGAATGATAGTTTGAATATTGCTTAGGACTGGGAGCAGGTCATTAACTAGTTTTTCAGTATCTGTCCTGAGGGTTTTATACTGTTTGATATCTCTAATCTTTTAAAGTTCTTCTTGAACTTGTTATTTAAAGAAGGATAACCAGATATAGGGAGTGGTTTTGGTTTTGGTTTGAATAGAAGTTTTGGAAAGTTTGTCCAAGTCAATGATATTATTAATTATAATTAGATTTGATTGGTTAGTGTTAGCATAAAAATTATAGTAGGGGGTATGATGCGACATGTGGGGCCCGGCACAATACTGCATGGGGCATCGGTCATGCATCAATCATATATGATTGATGGATGCAAAGCTTGTCAAAGTTTAGTAATTCTGCATAATGCGACGATAAATTTAGAGACGCGTCGCAAGGCATATAAATAGAATATAATATACCATAGATCAGATATCATGTATCTGAGTGAGTCAATTAATAAAATATTATTCATTGAAAAACCAAGTGCTTGTACCTGTGCAACGATAATTAAATAATTTATCTTATTTGTCTTTTAGTCGTCTTAAAGAGAATCCAGGGCCTTGCCGTGTAAAAAGGAAGGGATTAGAAGAAGAGACTAGTTAAACATAAGGGAAGATTAAGATAATTATCACCATACGTACCTTTGGTATCGCCAGCGACATAGACCCACTCTCTCAACATAGTACGAGTCTTGGTTCGGATTAGCAACAGACTTGTCGCCGAGAGAACCAACATTTGGTGGAGGACCCGAGTAGATCATATAGAGAGCAACGCTCACTACCCCCCCTTCCCCAATATTTTGCGCATACACCTAAACCATAAAACTTTAATTATTATCCATTGTTCACTAAAAACAAACCATAACCAAAAGAGTACTTGCATCGTGCGAAGTCCCGTAATACAACCATGATTGGATTACTAATCAATAAAATGGATTTCGGAATAGATGGACTGATGAAAAACAGCTTCTTTGGTGAAGGAGGCAACAAGAATAAAAGAAAACAAGATGAATCAAGAGAACACTTCAAAACAACTGAAGAAAGAGACATACCATAGGTGAGAGCACGAGAATTCCGAGGAGAAAAAGATGAAGACCCATATGTATAGCTAGAATCCTACGAAAGAGTCACCAGGATCAATAACTGGTCAGACGAAAGAAAGTTAAAAATGTTAGTAAGCCATTTGGAAGAAAATGCAGGAGACTGGTACGACTACTAACAACAACAGTTCGAGTACTGGGATAACGAAGAGGACCGAAGGAGAAGTTTCATATCGTTATTCCTGAAAACCTTCGTAACTCACGAACAATAACATCAATGGTACACCGACCTAGTTACCATTAGACAGAGAAGTGATGAGCAAGTAATGGCATACACACACCGGTTCTGGAAACTGCAAAGGAAGGCCAACCCCAATAACGACCTGTCAGAAAAAGGAGGAGTCAGAATCTTTATGGAAGGGTTACGAAAAAAGGCTGCCACTGTACTTACCGTCACAACCACTACAATCTTGAATGAAATCCTAGAACAAGTAATGCAAGCCGACTTGGATGGAGAGTTCGAGACATCTGGTAATGAAAGAGAGTCAGGCAAGACAGAAAAGCTAGAAGGAAGAATTTAGGAGTTAACACAACAGATGCAAGACATAAAAGTATGGTTCGATAAACTTAACACACCTGCCGAAAATTCGGGAAGCAAACTAAAAGCAATAAACAGAGAATGTTACGAGTATAGATAAGTAGGCCATCGAGTCAGGAACTGCTTGAAAAAGAACAATATAACGAAGAAGACGGAGCAAACCAAAGAAGTTCAGTTCCTCGTCATAGAGGACGATAAAGAAAAAAGAAAAGAGGTATTGGAACCAGGATCCAACTGGGACAGATGTCTAAGGAACAGGCCGAAGCTTGATCTGCGAGACCCCGAGTACTACGACAACACACCGATACCCAACGAGGATGAAGAGATGAAAGAAACAATGCCAGCCAGAAGGAGGCCACGATGAAAGAGGGGACCTTCAGAATTGGACAGAACGTCCTCCTATAATGTCCTGAAGAATATTCTAGCAACACTTGCCAGTGTTACGATAGGACAGATGTTACAGTTCTCAGAGCAAAGAGAAATACTGGCAAAGGCAATGAGAAGACCGCTCGTTCTGGTAGAAACCAACTATGTTGGAAGTCAAGAAAAAAGAAACGACCATGATGAAATGCCAAATAAAGATTAAGGATACAAAAGTAGACACTGTTGTCGATACGGGAGCCACCGTAAGTTTCATATCAAGTAGACTGATGAATCGGTTAAAACTAAAGATCGAGAAGAAATCAACTACAAATGTAGTATCTGTTATCGGTTTAAGAACAAGAACGCTGGGAAACATTAATAATATAAAGATATCTGTACAAGGAACCTTGATCCTGACGCCGCTTCAAGTAATCGACTCCAAAGACGAGACGTTGCTGTTGGGAAATGACTGGTTCGAAAGGGTGAAAGCTAGAATTTACTACAACCAGCAGAAGCTTGTGATCAGGTATGATGGAAAGAAAATCAAGATTCCCATTACGAACGATAAAGCAAAAAAGATGCCAGATACCGAACATAACAATAATGATAAGGCAAAAAGAATGCCAAATACCGAACCTGATAGTGGCAAGTCGACTGATGAAGATGATGCAGAAAAGATATTTGATGAGATCGTGTACGAAAAAGAAGAAGTAAAAGAAAAGGAAGGATACTACACTGGGGAATCGTATAGTGACTCTGATCCCGATGATAACGTACAATTTGAGAAACCAGGTCCCGCAGCGTACTTAGCCCAGATAGATGAACAAGAAGAAGCTGACGATGATGATGATGATGATGTATTTGTAGAAGCAATGGAAGAATTGCCAGCAGAAGAGGATAGTGTGATAATAAGAGAAGAATTATCGATGAAGAGTAGTGAAGAAGTAGTAATAGAAAAAGAAGTTAGCATAATGACGATGGATGAAGAATTGACCGAAAGCCAAGTACAACAAGGAAAAGACATACTGACGAAAGAATGTGATGCGTTCGCGCAGAACGTATAGGAGTTAGGACGTACTGACATAGTGCAACATGGTATCGACACCGGAGAAGCTAAACCAATTAAGCAAAACGCATACAGAGCAGCATCAGATATAAAAGAGTTTATTAGGAAAGAAGTTGTACAACTTATGGAAAGGAGTTTGATCCGGGAATCGAAAAGCCTGTGGACGTCGCCGATCGTGGTTATACCGAAGAAAAGAGGAAAACTATGATTATGCGTCAATTATCGCAAACTGAATGCTATAACTAAGAAGGATGCTTACCCCTTGCCCTGAGTGGATAATCTAATTGAGACTTTCTCCAAGGCTAACTGGTTCAGCACCCTTGATTTAATGTCAGGATATTGGCAAGTAATGATGGAGGAAGGGGATCGTGAAAAGACCGTTTTTGTGATAAACTGGGGGACGTATAAATTCAACGTTATGCTGTTTGGGTTGTGTAATGCCCCGGCAACGTTTCCAAGACTGATGAATACGCTGCTAAGCGAATTTATAGGGAAGTTCGTAGTAGTATATTTGGACGATGTGAACATTTACTCTGAAACTTTTAAAAGTCACATGACACATGTTAGTGTGGTGATCCAAAAGATGAGAGAAGCCAAATTGAAACTCAACTTCAAGAAATGTGCTTTCTTTCGCCTGAGCATCACCTTCTTGAGACATGTTGTAAGCCGGAGAGGTATTCGACCTGATGAAGGAAAGGTCGATAAAGTTAAGAACTTTTCTATACCAAAGAATTTAAGGCAGTTGAGAGGGTTCGTAGGTTTAGCATCGTATTACTGAAGATTCATACCAGGCTTTGCGACGATCGCACGACCACTCCACGACCTGATAAAAAAGCATGTTAAATTCAAGTGGGAAACAGAGCAAAATCATGCGTTTGAGGCATTGAAACGGTACTTAGTTATCACACCGGTTCTAAGGTACCCTGACTTTACGAAAACATTTTTTGTGCATACTGACGCTTCTGGAGTTGAGCTAGGCACAGTATTAGCCCAAAAAGATGATAATAAGGAGTACGTAGTATCATACGCTAGTAGGACGTTAAACAAGCATAAGAGAAATTATGCCGCCACGGAGCTGGAGTGTCTTGCCATATTGTGGGCAGTCGAACACTATTAGCATTATTATGGCATGAACCCTTTCGTAGTAGTGACCGACCACCTAGCATTGAAGTGGTTACGGATAGCAAAGTTATCAGGAAGATGCGTAAGATGGATTCTGAGATTACAACCTTTTAATTTTACAATTGTATATCGTAACGGCAAGAAGCATAACAACGCTGATGTGTTGTCCCATCTCTAAAACCACCACGAGTTAACCAATAAAGGAGAGTAGAAGATAAAAGGAGTGGAAGTAGAGGAAACAAGTTAGTAAGACCACCGCGAAAAAAAAAAAAAAAAGAAGAAGAGAAAAACACAAACAAACAAATCTGAGGAACAGAATCCAGCCCAGGTTCTGGTGTCCTGGCAGAACCACGATAAAACCTACAAAATAGAAAAAAAAAATGGAGTCTATGCAATTCAATCATCTTAAGTATTACTTGCAGCATCAAGAAGTGCCGCCAATGCTTGACAAAGAAGAAAAGTAGCAATTGCAGAAAGAAAGTAAGAAGTATGTATATAAGGATGGCATTTTATATAAAAAGAAAGGAAATAATGAAGAGCGCCTTCTGCACATGATCCAACAGCATGAAATAGAGCCTGTGTTGTTCTTAACACATAGCTATCCATTAGGAGAACATTTCAACAGTGATACTATGCTAGCAAAAATCAGAGAAATATACTTTTGGCTACAAATGCATGATGATAAAGATGGGTCCCTAAATTATTTGTGAGGACATAATTCAAATGTCCCTTATTATTAAAAATTTTCATTTTTATATTAAGGAATAAAAAAAAACTACCTACAAAGGTTTTTTATAGTTTTAAGCATCTATACAAATTATTTCTAGAATTATGTCCCTATTGAAGTAAAGAGCTAGGAATTATGTCCTCTAGGGGACGTGGACGTAAAGGGATGTAAATTTTATATGCTAAATACTTTAGGGATCCATCTTTACATGATGATATACGCATGTACTTACAAACCTGTGATCAGTGCCAGTGACAAGGAAAACCCCAAATGAGAGGACCGTTACAGCCAATACCAGTAGTAGCCCCGTTTCATCAGATAGGAATTGACTTTGTGAGACCACTACCCCGCACACCCCGACAGAAACGATACATCATTGTCGCCATGGACTACATGACGAAATGGCCTGAGGCATTAGCAGTGGAAAGAGTGGATGCATCGACAGTAGCTGATTTTATCTACAATGAGATCATTTGCCGCCATGGTTGTCCAGAACAAATAGTGACGGATCGAGGCACTCACTTTAAGAACTAATTGATCAAAACGTTGATGACGAAGCTGCAGAGCAAGCACAAATTTATCACACCGTATTATCCACAAACGAATGGATTGGTAGAGTGTTTTAATCGTACATTGTGTGAGGCAATAGTTAAGTTAACTCAGAATATGAAAAACTGGGATCTAGTAATTCCATCAATCCTGTTTGCATACCATATGGCGAGGCATGCAACGACAAAGATAACACCGTTTTATTTGGTATATGGTCGAGAGACCTGGCAGCCGATATAACCGAGTAGCATCGAGGATATGAGAGACAGAACGATCTTACAGCGCACATATGATCTGATTGAGCAACTGCCTAGGACAAGAGAAGAAGTAATAAAACGCGTGGGTAAAGTGCAAGAAAAGCAGAAGACTTATCATGACGAACACAATCGGATAGCCGAACAATTCAATATAGGTGATAAAGTGCTATTATACTGAGCCACACTAACGCATTCAAAGAGTAGTAAGTTTGTAGCTAAATGGAATGGGCCATATTACGTCCATGACAAGATAAGCCGGGACGTATATAAACTTCGTACCATGGACGGATGCATACTAGCAAATTCTATTAATGTCAAGATCTTGAAGCAATATCATGAGCCGGTAGTATGGGTGGATACTTATGTCCGGAGAGCATAAGATAGGCGTGGGGGAGTGTTAGTATAGAAATTATAGTAGGGGGTATGACGCGACATGTGAGGCCCGGCGCGGTACCGCATGGGGCATCGGTTATACATCAATTATGCATGATTGATGGGCGCAAAGCTTGTCAAAGTTTAGTAATTCTGCATAACACAACGATAGATTTAGAGACGTGTCGCAAGGCATATAAATAGAATGTAATATACTATAGATCGGATATTGTGTATCTGAGTGAGTCAATTAATAAAATACTATTTATTGAAAAACCAAGTGCTTGTACCTGTGCAATGATAATTAAATAACTTACCTTATTTGTCTTTTAGTCGCCTTAAAGAGAATCCAGGATCTTGCCATGTAATAAGGAAGGGATTAGAAGAAGAGACTAGTTAAACATAAGAGAAGATTAAGATAATTATTATCATACATACCTTTGATATCACCAGCGACATAGACCCACTCTCCCAACATAGTACAAGTCTTGGTCCGGATTAGCAACAGACTCGTCGCCGAGAGAACCAACATTAGTGAGTTGTATTTTACTTATTTCTATGCTGAAGTCAGGAGTTGTCATTAAGTTGTCAAGAAAGGAAGTAGAAGTAATGTTCATTTAATTGGTTTGTTTAGGATTGATGAAATCCAAATCAAATAATTTCATTGATGTATCATTGATTGTTTTATTATCAGAAAAATTGTCAGATTGGAAGATAATTGACATGGTGAACAATTAAATTGCATGAGATATTATTGGACTTAATTGATTGTCCTTTCTTTTTTGGATGACAAGAGAAGTGATTAATGGTTGATCATTTTCAGGGATAAACTATAAAGTATTTTTTGTTTTTCTCTTAGAGGAGAGAAAAAATTCTTGGAAGTGTTTGTGGATATGTTGGTCAATTTGGATTTTTTTTATTTTACTGACAACATTATTAATATAATTGAAGTTGAAGTCTTTAGTTCTAGGATTTTTGACTGTTGCTCTAATTATTGGAATTAAGTTTTTCTTTTTTTTTTGTAAAAGTTTCTTCAAAGATAATAGTTTTGATATCCTTGATGATACTGGTGTTGAGAATATCTTCTATGTTTTTCCCTTCTTTAATAACAAAAAATTGTTTGAGATAGTTGATGAAATTAGAGATAGTGATAGTTCTGGTATACTCAGTTTTATAAATTGTGTTTGTATTTAAGTCAAGATAATAAATTTATAGTTTTTGGTTCCAGTCATCATGGATAGTTGTATGGAGGAATTGTTTTGGATTTGCTGAAAGGGTTATGGACTCCATTATAGGAGTAGTTAGTATAGAGTGCACTTGGAGATATTTGAAAAAGAGCAAAAAGAGCTTGTTTAAAGGTTGTTACTATAAAAGGAAATTTTTGTCAAAAAATCGATTTATGGAAGAAAGTTTTTTTTTATTGTATTAAATATTTATATTTAAATTTTATTTAATTTAAATAAGTTTTTATTAAATTAGATATATTAAAATAATTCCAAATAATTTTAAATATTACTATACAGTATACAGTATATATATATATTGAATAGAAAAGTACTATTTCTTTATTTATTTTATATATAAATGAATATATATTTATAAAAGAAACAATATTTCTTAGATGCAAAGCAAATAAGTCAAATGCTAATCTACTTATAACAATTATAACTAATATATTGAAAAGATTTTAAAACAATATATATGTGATTAAATAGTGTTAAATAGTTATGTAATCTTATGATCTGTGGGTCCATAGCAAAGTGGTTAGTGCTCCACAGGTCTGATCACAAGATACTGGTTCAAATCCTCCAGGAGGCTAATGTGATTCTCCTGATAAAAAGAAAGTAGCTGGTAGGACCTGTATCCAT
>CAJVPV010000951.1:0-18041 GCA_910591835.1 Acaulospora morrowiae
AATAATTGATCTGAATCAGGAATACTCCTTAAAACGTCTTCATATTTTTGCGCATCCCATATTTTGTTCTTTTGTTTCTCGACGTACTTTCTGGTATATTCTCGAATTTGCTCTCCAGAAAAAGGTGATAGTCACATTTCTTGGAATGAATTAGAATTTTCACGAGGTGTAAATTTGGATTTATAATCTTCGCTTAGATATTCCGGACGACAACTAATAATGATTTTTGCTTTCTTCCACTCATAAAGTTTATTTTTATCATAAAAGTTTGAACGGCGATCCTTGATCTCATCATATCCATCTAATATAAACACGAATTTGCAGTTTTGTCTTAAGTTTTCGATAATTTCCTTAGAAAATTTTAATTCATTTAAATATTTTTGAATTATTTTCTCATTAGGATTATCTATAGTTGGAAGTGATATAAATAACGGGATAAACTTATTATCTAACTCGTCTTTTGATGAATAATTTTTCCAAAGATTGAGCGAGGTGACAGTTAAAAGTAGATTTTCCCGCTCCAGCTTCACCTAGGAGCAGCAAACCTTTTTTTTCGGTTCTGCGACATTTGACGCCAAATTCTGTGATAGTTTAAGACGAGCCTCAATTAACAATTTGGACTTCCCGTATGTCGAAGAATTGGGTGCATTTTTGCCAGACGTTACTTCATTAATAATCTTTTTGGCATAACTTTTAACTCCTGGATGTTGTCCCCATTTGATTTCGTTTTGATAAAGATCGTCTAAAAATTCAACCGCACATTGTTGTATCTTCAAATCCTGTTGCATGCAGGCAAGCTGTCCTAAGCGTTGACATAGGCCGATTAAAAACCATTCGTTCTTATTATAAGAACTCTGACGAACAAACTGCTCGAGTTTATTCAACTGATTTTCATGAATAAAAATATCTATAAATCTTAAAGCCAAATACCACTGTCTTGTCTGTTCAAATCCTATTCCTTGACGAATTTCTTCTATCCCTCCTTTTACTGTTTGTATCGTGTCGGCTAATTTTCGAATGCGACTTACAATCTCATCAAAACCTTCAAATGCTTCACTAAAATCTTTAAAGGTATCCAGTAATTTATTTGGGTCTAAACTTCTAACCGCATTAACCAAACTAATAGTTCCGCCAGCAATTTTAAAAGTTCGACGCATAACTTCTTGCCATAATTTTTCATCCCTTGAAATGTACAACAATGCCTGGCAGGCGTAGTGAGCATGATAAGCTAATTTCGGGGGTTTCTTTTAACTCTTTAAGTTGTTTATATAATGGCGCATGCAGCTTCTCACGATTAATACCATTGGCGCCTATCCGCACCATGGCATCTAATAATGGACAGAGTGTTTGCAATAATTCACTGAGCTCTTCCTCATTGTCTTGTTTGTGAAGTTCATCTAGACGATCATGTAATATTTTTAATATTGCCACTAAATTCCCGGTACTAACTTTTCCGACAATTAAGTTGGGCATGTTTTGAATTACTTGAGTTAAACAAATCAAATGTTTAGAATGTTGTAATGTTGATTTTTTAATTTTCCCAATACTTAATTCTAATAATTCTTCATAAATTTCTTTATGTGGAATGGATGCTAAGATGACGATTTCATTTATCATCTCTTCCGTTTTGATTTTTTTCTTAGAGAATAGTTCGATAATCTTTATGGCTAATTCTATTAGTTGTAACGCTTGTTCCTGGGTATGATTATTAGGTTGCAGATAATAGACCAAATCCTGAGTGCTTCGAATATCATTTATGTCATTTATCTTCGGATGTGACTCTGATTTTACTAGAGGATACTGGATAAAAAACTCTAGTTTTGGTAAAAAGGTCGGCGTCGTTGTAAAAGAATTTTCTGCAGGCATGTTTTCTGTTTGCACGGGTTTTGTTGATACTGAGGATTTGGCCAATGCTTCGCAATACTTCGGGTCATGATTTTGAGCTACTTTATAGCAAATATTAGCATCATCCATTTTTCCTAAACATTTGTAAATATCACCACGTTCTACATAAGCTTCAGTTAAGCGTTTTTTTACGTCACCAAATTGGATAAATTTATCCTTAAATTCATCAATTGCTTTTTGATAAGTGTCTAGCGCATCCACCTGTTGACCATTAGATTTTTGTATTCTAGCATTTTCTAAGTAGGTCATACCCTTCTTGTAATGTGGGGAGAATTTATTCATTTTAACTTTTGAGGAAAAGGTTGGCCTCAATAATTAATTATATAAGTTTTTTTTTTTTTACAAAAAATAGTATATTGTATGTGTCACTAAAAATCAATACATTTACAAAGTTTTCTATTTCAGCCATACGTACGTGCACTTGGGCTGAATAGCTTGTTTTTAAAACGTTTTTCGATATAAGTGTCACATTACATAATGTTGTTCAAAAATAAGGTTCTATTATATAAGGGACGATAGTAGACAAAGGAATTACAGTAAGTGTTACATTGCACTGGTGTAATAACTATAGTTGGTGTCCCAGAAAAGATGCATTACTGTATAATGCTTTGTTCAAAATAAGTTTCTATTACATACGGGACGACAGTGAATGTGTCACCAAAAATTCTTACATTCTTCTTTTGACTATATTAATTTTGGCTGAATGTCAAACCAAGAAAGTCAATAAACCTTTTTTAAAACCATTTTCCTGATACAGTATAATGTAATGTACGTGACACCCATTGTTCTACTGTATTACATACGGGTGTCACCACTATGCAGATCCAGAATCTCTTTGATAGATCCCAAGAGTGCGAGGACAACCTTTTTCTTAAGGCTCCAATTTACTCTGTCATAAAATTCAGTTGCCAAGAGTTTTTTCAAGTTTCCGTAATTTGCATATTGCATGACAAAAATGTAATTTTGCGTTTCGGGATCCTGCGAAACTCCATAGCATTTAACGATATAACGATATTTTAATTTGCTTGATTTAAATAAGCGTAAAAATTGTTACTATATAATAATTGCTCTTCCATTCTTTCATTATTCTCACGATTTCTTCTATTTCAGGTCGACCTGAAGGTTCTGAATCGCAACACCTTCGCATTAAACTTGCCCAGAACTCGGGCGTATCTTTGATAATCTCTGACCTTAGTCCATTGCATATGTCTACAATAAGATTTTCATCGTATGCTCTATTCTGGAACGGTCGATCCCCAGACATAAGTTCCCACATGATGATTCCTAGACTATAAATATTGTATTGAACTGAAAGAAATACACGCTTTAATATTTTGGGTGTAAGATAAGGTATGACTCCGTATATGCTCGACTTTTCATTTATTGGAAACTCTAGATCATCGATTAACGGGAATGTTGAATTTGGTAATATATTGCCACTGTGTAAATTTGCATTAAATTGAAAGCCTCCACAATATTTTTCAAATTTTTTCTCTTATTCGGTCAAGTTATTATGCTAAAATTAGTTTGTAAATATTTCTTTAAATCGCCATAGTTCGCATAACTTGTGACAAAAATAGTCGTGGGGTGGTCTAGGTACGTTCGCGGCGCTTCTTTGTTCTCTCGGCATTATCCCTTGGCGTCTTGAATCCTACTTACCATTCTTCTTCCATAGCTCTCGCTCTCGATGTCCGATTCACCGTCCGCGGGTTCTCCTTGACCCTAGGCGATCAACGTCCCTGGCCCTGGCTAATTTTTAGACACGGATCAATAAAACGTCTTTTATATTTTGCCGGTATGCTAATTCGATTTATGAATTGTTGCTACAAAATATTAGTAAATAAATGGATTATTATAAGCAAAGCTCCGATGTTAAATGCCTCTTTTAATAAGTCCGAATTCATTTCCTAGATTCATTGAGAACCTTTAATGCTACTGTTTTCGGTGGAAATCGAGCAAATTTTTCATCTTTTTTATGCCAGAAGCGAAGGCGCCCTTTATTCCATGTTACCTTAAAAACTTGCCTAAATCCTCCATGCCCAATTTTTTTAAAACTTAACTCCTTGTCGGTATAAATTCCAAGAAAGGATACCTTTTCCATTCTGCAAATTTTCTTAGGAAATTATCAATATCCTGGTTACCACTTTTTATCAGAAAAGACTCTCCAAAATAACAAAATCCACATAATCTCTTCTTTCCAAGTTCATTTCCTTTCTTCGTCGTCTTTTGACAGCCTGGGAATATTATAACTGGGCGTCCTTTTATAATAGTTTCTTCCATCTTATTTCGAATAGATGTTGAGAAATGATAATAAGAAAGTATCTTGTTTTACGACTTTTTAAATACTTTAGAATTTATCTATTAATTGTACGTACACACCATATCAAAAAAATAGACCGACTCAGTAAAATGACGTTCGAACCTCATTTATAATGAATGAAATCGATTTATCAAATTTAAATAATTAACCTTTATGTGATAAATTGCGAGGAGTTACGAATGGAAATTCTTTGTTTCCGTTAAAGTAATTTTTATAGGAATAAGAGTTTGCATGTCGCGTTTTTCTTTGTTAAATATTATGACATATTTTATAAATAAATATACAGCGACAAAAGCAGTTTGAAACATCCCTTTTTATGATACATTAATGTTGAAAATGGCTACATGCCGAGAATATGTGATCACGACATGGCTTCGCGTTTTTACAGGCTGCGCGAAAAAATTTAATATAACTATAATTAAACTCGTACGAATTCTCAAACTACTTTTTTATTTTGTCTTGATCAGACATGTCATTCAAACCGAAATTAATGAACCCCATTGCAACTACTATTTAAAAATAACAACATACAGTAAATACAACACTGCTGCTATCCGTAGTAAGAATAGGATCGGGTTTGGGTTTAAACCGATATGACTCATTTGATAGAATAAAAAATCGGGGTTAGGTCGGATTAATCATTAGCGTATTTAGAAGTCTTATCATCAAATATCTCTAATTGTTGAAGCAAGTTTGATCTGGCAGGTTCTGGACACTTGCTAACATTCTCTCTGCTAATTTTTTCTGGTGATATTTATTTTTCTGCTAGAGATTATAACCTAGGTTTTTCTATCAGCCACACTTACGAAGTTGCAAGTACTGTACATTGGACACTCAAACAACAAGATGATAGTTTATATTGAACACAAGATACATATTAATAAAGGAAAGATACGGTCAACTCTTAATAAAAAAAACTGTGTACATATAGTTAATATATGTTAACGAAGCATTAATTGAAAGTATGTAGCTTTTCCGGGTCCCAGTTTACTCGATAAAAGAAAATCAGATACACGGGTTTTCAAAAATCCTAATTTTATTAAACTTAAATATTACTACATATTAAACCCTTTATTTTATTAAATATATATACTTTTGTATATTAAGTAATTATAATCTAGATAACAAAATATATTGTTGAAGTTAAATCGGCAAGTCTGTTGCTAGTGCTGGGTCAAACTTGTATGTCAGGGTAAGTTGTTCATTTTTTTACTTGAGGTGTGGATTTGACTTAGCCAATCTTAAAACAATTACTAACTCTATCCTTTCTCTTAAGTCATCTTCTCTGGATGATTTAAGTCACAGTTCTCTTTGATGATTTCTAGAATGTTTTTCTTGTGATAACTTTACTCTTAGAAAGATAGGTTAATAAGTAAATTCCTTTTTAGGTGTGTCTATCACATCACCACTTATAGTAATTTTTAATTAACATTTTAGTATTGCATGACAATCATTTCACATTTATTTTTATTTGTAGAAAAGAATGTTAAAAAACTTTCATATTGTATTGTTCCTATTATTATTGTCTATTTTTTTTATACTTTCTTACTCCTGTTTTATCACCATCACTATCTCTAACATGCTATAAAAGTATAATGCTATAACTCATAAATTATTATGTTATAAAATAAATTATTGTAAGAGAAGATTTGTATCATCACATAGATTGATGTAATAATAATTACAAATCTCTCAAATCTGAGTTATTTTCACTATATTTATTTTATTTATTTTATTTAATTTCATCAATATATGTCTTTTTTTTCCAGTAGATAAACATCATTTCTTTATTTATAGTATTAGACTTATAAAGTTATATACTGTTGTGAAAAAAATGGATATGTGTAATGTGATACAGTAACATTATATATTTATCATGCATCAATAATAAATGCTGAAGCTTTTTGAGTGTAGGGTGATTTGCATAATATGATAGTAAATAATTGTATATGTCAATAGTAATATAAATAGAAATAAAATAGTCCAATAATAAAATAAAAATCAACTAATTTTACAATTGATAATATTCACTTAATAAAAAAATAAACTGTTATTTGTGCCTTTGATCTACTACTTCAAAATTAAACTAATGTATTATGTAAAATCCTAAGAGGCTGAAAAAAAAAATCACAATGTGGATCAAGTACTAGTTTAGCAATCAAGAAAAGTATTATAACTATCAGTCAAATTGTTATATGCCTCAAAGAAGAGAAAAGCTTACCGGTACCTTTATTATTACATAAGTGGTAATTTCAAGATAGCAACAGTCTTGTCATAAATAATAATAACAATATATTGTGAAAAAAACAATATCTCTTGAATACAAAGTATATAACAAGTTAAATATTGGCTTGCCTATATATAAAGATGGGTTTCTAGATTAAATACAAAAACATAATTCAAATGTTCTTTATTATTAAAAAAGTTTTTTTTAAATATAAGATCAAAAATAATTACTTACAAAAGTTTTTTGCAATTTAGACTACTTGATCCAAGTGTTTTATAATTATGTCCCTATTGAAATAATGAATAAATAATTATGTTTCTTTTGAAGAGATATAATTAATCTGCAAAATTTTATATGTTAAAAAATTTAAGAATCTATTCTTATCTATATATTGTTACACTTGATTTTCATCCAAGATTTCAATACATCTTGTCTGGTTTTCATTAGCATTGATCCTTAAAATATTAGCTATTCTAGAATAGTTTTGTATTACAGATCTGTTACTGCACCTTCGGCATCTATTGTATCTATTGCATCTTTACCATTTCTAGAATATTTCTATTTTATTTTATCTTTACTTTCTATATTATCTTCGCTAAAGTATTTATCTATGTAAATGCTACTATAGTAGAATATTCTGATGAAGATAGTATCTATATCTTAGTTTATATTTTTACCATAGCATATATTTATCATTTACGAAAATAATATAATTCAAACATATATATAAAGGCTTCAATTTCGCCTAGGGATTGGCAGGCTTGAACTTATATTTTATCAAATAAATATTTTGCCATCTACAAAACAAATCACTATTGTCTCTTTTTTCTGACCTCATACACCTCAGAATTGTATTAATTTGTATGCTTTAGGAACTTTAGCACACCACATTGGCCCTGTCTATCTAAAGTGTTTTCCTGCTATTAGTTTTCTATCTTTATCTTTTTTCTGAGGTAGAAACAATATATGACAAATTGGTGGTAACTGTGAAATACTGCTCTTCCATCTTGAAGAAAACAGTAAAGAAACAAATCTTAAAAAAGACTGTATGAAAACTTTGTTTAGTATTGGAGATATTTACAGCAAGAGGAAGCCTGTAATTTGAAATCCAAAGTCTAACAAAGAGAATATTAGTGGTAAAAAGATTTATAATAAATTATCAAATGTTTATAAGCATTAACTACTTAAATGACCAATTACACTTAAACAATCCAGAATTAACTAAGAAAACCCTTCAATAAAAACAACTAGATGAATCTTGTATTGTTTGTTTTTCTCTTATCGAAAATTATAATATTTCTCTTAATCACTTTTGGAATTGGTTTTATATCCCTTTTTCTACTATCCAATATTTATTTAGAACCTATTGTTACTTTGTTCAACAAACTGTTAGTCTCTTTCCTCATATTAGTACAGTAGAATGATTAATCTTATCTATCAGATACTCTGAACCTGTTCACTTAGATAAAATTGCTGAAGAAACTTTTCAAGCATTTAATATTTATTATAATTTCGTTTTTAACCCTGCAGATATAGAAATTATTGAATCCTTCTCTTCACTTAATATTTCTTTTACTACCTAACCAATTGAAAACAATTTATTGGAAGATACAAGTTCTAATTCATCTGAATATATTTTAAATACTCCCAATATTATTTCTGACAATTCCCTTATTAATTATTTATTCAATAACAAAGATTTAAATTTAAATTTATTATTTTAAGAACCCAATACCTTAAATATCATGGCAACTATACAAAATGTGTTTAATTACTTAAAGACCAACAACAATGCTCAAGTCCTTCAAGTAGAACCATTCTTTAAAGATGGAACTTAAGATTCTTTGACCCGATTTTCCACCTTTACTAAAGCAAGTCAAGTAAATGCATGGGAACAAATGAAGAAAATGCAAATGCTAGCTGCCCACCTCTAGGATAAAGCTGAAGATTGGTGGATTGAATATGTTACTACCAATGGAACTGATTATACTAGAGATCCCTAAGACCAGCAGATCTTGAAAAAGCATTTAAAGACAAGTTCTGTACTCAACGATAGCAAAACAAATGGCTTAAAGACTTAGAAAAAAGAAAACAAGGCCCTTCTGAATCTATGGATTCTTATTATACAAATTTTAAGAAACTTATTAAATGAGTAGACCTTGAAGAAAACATGTCAGACCTCCAGAAACTTCGTCATTTTCTCAGAGGACTAAGATCCAAAGTTGCTTCTCTTGTGGCTATGAATGTGCTTGCAGATGTTACTGCAGTATTACAATTTGCTCAACAATATAAAAATGATCAAGAACTTATTAACTATAAACAACCTATTAGAGGCAAACCAGAAAAAACTTTTGGATTCAAAAATAAAGAAACTCCTTGAAATTCCATGAATGATCTTGTCCAGAAGTTTGAAAAGATACATTTAAAGCTTGTAGCCCAAATTGAAGATATTTCTGCCAAAGTTGAAAGAAAAAGCAAGCCTATTACAAGCCTGATACATCTAGGTCACCACTAGCATACATATCACAAAGAGATACAAGAACTTGTTTCAAGTGTGGCCAAGTAAAACATATTGCCCATAATTGCTTATTTGAAAGACCTATGTCCTCCCAGCAATATTAGTAACAAAACCAATATGTCAAGAAAGACAAACATATAAATTATCTTACAATTGAAAATATCTCTGATGAAGAAGTATCTAGTGAAGAAGAAAAACTTGTATATGTGGGACAAAAAGCCAGACCCCAATCCTATACTATCAATTGAAAAGAACAGAAAGAAAAAGTTAAACGATTAAAATCAGCCAAAGAATTTAACCTGTGATCAAAGAAGAATACTACTTAACCGATAGAAATAGAAGACCCATTTGTCCATTATCAATCTCCTTCAGTGCAACCTACCTCATTAAAGACAAAGAAGCCAAAAATGAAATCCCAACTGTCTATGGCTGATCAGCTTACACTATATGATGTTTATAAAAACATTTTCAAGTTATTATCAAGTGCTACTATAGGACAAATGCTCCAATACCCTAACCAACAAAAGAATCTTGTCAAGATTCTCAAGAGACCAAAGAAGATAGTTGAAACCAACAATTTGCAATCAGAAAATGACTCTAGAAAGACTTCATTGGCTAAATGCTATGTAAGAATCAAGAGAAATTCTGTGATTGCCATCCTTGATTCAGGAGCTACTGTCAGTATCATTACAAACAAAGTTAAGACTGAAATCAGATACTTCATCCAAAACCATTGTAGTCACTGCTAATGGAAACAGGGTCCATGCACTGGGTCAGATTACTAAAGTTCTAATCTGTATTCAAGATCTGATCATCCTGATCAAGCTTCAAGTTATTGAATCTCAAGAGGAAACTCTTCTTTAGGGAATTGATTAGTTTCAAAAGATGAGGGGCAAGTGGGATTTCGATTCCCAAACCTTACAAATTCAATATCAGAACAAAACTGTCAAGATTGCAACTACTTACTTCACTGATGAAACACTTCAGTAAATCATAGATTCAGAAAACAGTGATGATGAACTTGAAGAGATTGAATACAATGATGAAGATTTGGAAGACAAGAGACCTACTACTTTGACCATGCTAAAAGAGTTGAGAAATATGAAGAAATTAAAGAACTTAAAGTTTTAATCGAAGAAAATCCAGCGATCTACCTCTCTGATCACATGATTAATCAAGAAACAACTTCCAAAATTCATCTAATAACTGATAAACAACAAGAAGTAGTTAACCAAATTATAAAAGAAAATAAAGATATGTTTGTAGAACATATTTCTAAAGAAGGACAAACTAAAGATCTAGGAAGAACTACTGTGATCACATACTCCATCGATATAGGAAATGCAAAACCCATCAAGTAACGTACATATAAAACATCACCAAATCAGCAAGATTTTATCAGAAGTGAAATTGGTGAGTTAATAAAGAAAGGAATTATCAGTCTTACCTCCAACTCTTGGGCATTTTAAGTTGTGATTGTACTAAAGAAAAATGGCAAGAAACAATTTTGTGTTGATTTCCGAAAATTGAATAAGGTTACAGAAAAGGATGTCTACTCTCTTTCAGTAATTGATGATCTTCTAGATTCCTTCCAAGGTGCCAAATGGTTTACCTGTCTTGATTTAGCAAGTGGATACTGGTAAGTAGCTATGAGTGATGAAGATAAAAAAAAAACTGCTTTCCTCATGAAATATGGACTCTATGAGTTCAATGTTATGTCTTTTGGATTGTGCAATGCTCCTGCTACTTTCTAATGTCTCATGGATGAATCTCTTGAACCCTATAAAGAAAATTTTGTTGCAGTATACTTGGACAACATTACTATCTTCTCCAGAACATTTTAAGATCACTACAATCATGTAAATATCATCTTAGATGTTCTTCACCAAGCAAACCTAAAACTGAATATGAAAAAGTGCTACTTCTTTCTCACCAGTATTAAACTTTTGGGACATGAAATTAGCCAAGATAGAATTATGCCAGATAATGACAAAATTATCAAAGTTAGAGACTTTCCAAGACCAACGAATATTAGACAACTTAGAGAATTCTTAGGATTAGCATTCTATTATCAAAAATTTATTGCCAACTTCTCAACTATTGCCAAACTATTGAATAAACTTTTGGAAAAACAAGTACTTTTTGAATGGACTGAGAAACAAGAAAAAGCATTTCAAATACTAAAACAATATTTAATTTCTGCACCAATCTTGAGATATCCTGATTTCAATCAACCATTTTATTTCCATATTGATGCTTCTAATATTGGATTAGAAGCAATACTTGCTTAATGAGAAGGAAAACAAAAACATGCTATTGCATATGCTAGCAGAAGTTTGACTAAACTTGAGTGAAATTATTCTACTACTGAACAAGAATGTCTAGCAGTCATCTGGGCTGTTGAACACTTTCATCAATATATTGGAACTAATCACTTCTATCTGATAACTGACCACTCCACTCTTTAATAATTAAAGATATTTGAACTTAAAAGAAGAAGAGCTAGATAGATCCTACGTCTAAAACCCTACAACTATACTGTTATTCACAGAACAGAAAGAAAGCACAATAATGCTGATGCCATATCACTAGGGCTCCTAATGATACCACTTCGATACCAGTTCGATACTTAAATTTACTATAAAAACATATGAATAGTGTTGACGTCTCTCTCGGCGAGTCTGTAGCTAATGGCAGTAGAAACTCGCGTAACGTTAGGTAGGTTTTTGGCTTTCTCTACTTGAGGCGTGTGATTTTGTCCAACCGAGTTCTTTACTAATCACCTTTCCCTCTCTTTCCGTTGTCCGCGCTTCCTTGACGAGTCTTACCACTTTCTCTCTTGTGGTCCCAGTCGTTCTATCTCGCGACAAGTACTGGATTAGGTAAGTAATTTATATTTTTACTCTCTTTGGCAACGTTGACCATACGTCCCTAATTAGGAATATTATTTTATTCTGTTTTTTTGGTATTGATCTTATTTTTTTTTCCGTCGTACCGCGTACTACCTCTCTGTTCTTCTATTTATATCGGCATGTCACGTCATGCAATCCCTTCTTATGCTATTAGAAACTATCGGCTGATAATTAGACTATCTGACTAATAATGGCAATGACTACATTAGACTTTTCCCTAAATTACATCATGCTTAAGTAGGCTATACTAAACTATCAATTACCATATCAGCTATCTAAAATCAGGGTATGTGACGCACCAGGTCGCGTTGCGCGACCATACCCCATACCATTTCCCCGCTAACAATAGGTTACAACCCATATATTAAATTAACTATAGATTAGTACTATTTCGATACCAGTTCGATACCAATTTGATACTTTTTTGGAACTCTACATGTCATGCATGTATGAAACAGAAGAACCTATCTATATACTCCAAGAAGATGATAATGATTAGAACTCTGATCATAGCTTCGCAACTGCCAATTCTGTTGCACCTTATATTTCCGATTATGAAAAATCACTCTATAAAATTGAATGATTTATTATAGGAAGATACTATCCTATTTGCAAAGAGAGAGCCGAAGACCATCATACTTATACTTTCTGCAACTGGTGTAAGAAATTATTTGATTGAAACTGATATCCTTTCAAAAATAAATATGTCTGTAAAAAAAAAAAACAAAGTGCAGATGATATCCAATCAATAATAACTCAATCTACTCAAATCATTTTAGATAATATTTGTCCATGCCCTCTTTCAAAGAGAAAATTTCAACATCAACTTTGTGATTATGACTTTCATCAAATTCCAAGAACAAGATTAAGTGATGAAGAATTTGAAGAACAAATCCAACTGTCTAATGATTACTGAGATTACCAAAACTTAAACAATCTTCCTAACGATACAGAGAAGAATTCAATAACTATTCTGAAAACTATCTTTGCAATTTAGTCTAGTGGACAGATGCCAATCCTGTCACCTACTATTAAAACCTTTTTAAAGAAACAATCAAAGAAATCCGACATAAAACAGAATCCATACCAGGTAGTTGGTGTCCTGGCAACCAAACTTCAACAACATGGAAACACAACAATATTATTAATTGAAAAATTATATCCTTAACAACAAACTACCAATAAACATAGATAACAATTAACAAAAACATTTATAATTACAAAGAAAATTTTTCAAAATCAAAAACAATCAACTATATAAGAAAGACAGAAGAAGAAAAACCTGAAACCAACTACTCAAAGTCATTCAAAAACATGAAATCGAAGCAATACTTTATTTGATGCATAATCATTCTACTGGTGCACATTTTGGAATTGACAAAACCATTGAGAAAATTCATGATCCATACTACTGGCCTCAAATGTTTGAAAATATTAAAGACTATATCTAATAATGTAACCAGTGCCAAAAATGTGGAAGATACAGAACACTAGAACCTTTGCATTCCATTTCTGTTGAAAAACCTTTTTCCAGAATTGGAATAAAAATTATAGAACCTTTACTGATCACCAAACAAGAAAACAGATATATTATCATTGCAACAGATTACTTCACCAAATGGCCTGAAGCAAAAGCAATCTCTGAAGCTACTGGAAAACATGTAGCAGAATTCATCTATCAAGTTATTATTATCTGTATACATAAATGCCCAAAACAAATCCTGTCTGATAGAGGAACTCATTTTTGAAATGAAATAGTAGATGGATTACTCAAACAATTTGAGATAAGACATTTATTATTCACATCATATCATCCTCAAACCAATGGATTGGTTGAACAATTTAACAGAACTTTGAATGAGTCACTTGCAAAGTTAACTGAAGGCAAAGAAGATTGGAACCAACATATTTCATCAATACTTTTTGCTTATAGAACATCAAAACAATCTTTTACAAAAATAACACCATTTTATTTACTTTATGAATGAAAACCTCAAATATCCACAACAAACATGGATGAAATATTGCAATCAACAATTCTTGATTGATTGTATACTTTATTAAAAGAACTTTCACAACAACAGGAACAAGCAAGAAGAAATATTCATAAAGAACAACAGAGACAAAAACAAAGGTTTGATCAAAAAGTAACAAAGTACAAAAAGTTCAAAATCGGAGATAAGGTATTAATATATGATAATGCCAGAGACAAACATTTCACAGGAAAACTAAAACCAAAATGGAAAGGACCCTTCTACATCCATGATGCCTTGCCCAATAATGTCTTAAAGCTTAGAACGATGGAAAAAAAAGTTCTTGTCACCCCTATCAACCTCTTTCGCTTGAAATATTATTTTGACCAATTAGCATGGGAACCTAGCATACATATATAGAAAAAAGCATCCTTTAGCTACTGAAGAATTCAGTATCCAGGTTATGCAATGTGGACACAGATGCTTAAGTAATCCAGTCCTCTACTTGTACCAAATCCAGCACAAGTATCATTGAACCCTTGAGTGAAAAAGAAGACCTGAAAAAACTAAAAAACAAGCAATGTAATGAAAGTGGCCCACAGAGTACTCTCTATTCATTACAGCCAGCCCACAAAGCATACTCAGCAACTACTGCCTCTCCCACAATGAATCCACAAACTTTGAAGAAGAAGATACAAGAAAAATAAAATAAAAAACAAACCTCTAGTTAAATGAGAAAGAAGAAAAAGACCTGTCAAAGAGAGCAGGTGCAGGATTTCCCAACAGATGAAGAAGACCTTCCAGATGAGATACTCTGTTCCTCAAATTCTAGTTCTCCAATTCTAACTCCCTATTGAGGTTGTAAAGGGAGCATGCATCCCAAAGTGTCTCCAATTCTCTTCTTAATCTTTCTACCTTTGGTTTCAAAGCCCTAAATTTTTTTTCTTGACAAACTTAGTGCTCCAAGACCCTGATCCTTTCTTGAAGCAAAACAATTGTCTCCCAGAATGGATCCTTGAGACCAGAGCAAGTTAGGCAAGTATTTCTTGACAAAGGATTTTCTCTTGGCATTTTCTGAAGAATTTTGAATTGATGATTACTTGCCAAACGATTTTCAAGAAGACCTTAAATACACAATATGGTGAAACCTCAGAAATACTCCTGAAAATCTATAAAAAGGACAGCTGCCCCAAACAATATGCTTATTTTTCAAATTTGAACATTTCCAATATGCAACTAATAATTCCATGGCTGCTTATACTATTTTGGTTGAAGATCTTCTGCAAAACACTTCTGAAGATTTAGATATTGCACCAGCCCCTTATTATCTTCTGCAAACTATCGAAATACAACTTTTAAACACCTATCAGAAGTTACAGAGGACATCTTGAAAAAGAAACAGGATCATGACTCTTGTGTAGGCTTACTATCTTGCGGAATTATTGGAAACAACTTCCAGTCGAACACAAAGATCTTACCTAAATTCACAGATCACCAGATATTATTCTTCAGCTTCTACACATATATATTACCTTTTTAGTAAAGTTGAAATCTATCAAATTTATAGAACCCGATCCATTACTCTTTATCTAATTAGGCAATTGTCCCACTCTGATTTTATTACTCTAATATAAGATTAAATTCATAGAACTTATAGATTAGTGAAGAGAATTATTATACTTGATTTTGCCCAAGATCTTCAATACCCCTTGTCTGATTTTCACTAACATAGACTCTTGAAATGTTAGCTATTCCAGAATAGTTTTGTATTACAGATCTGTTACTACACTTTTAGCATCTATTGTATCTATTGCACCTTTACTATTTCTAGAACATTTCTATTTTATTTTATCTTTACTTACTATATTATTTTCACTAAAGTATTTATCTATGTAAATGCTACTATGGTTGAATATTCTGATGAAGATAGTATCTATATCTTAGTTTATATTTTTACTATAGCATATATTTATCATGTATGAAAATAATATAACTCAAACATATATATAAAGACTCCAATTTCACCTAGGAATTGGCAGGCTTAAACTTATATTTTATCAAATAAATATTTTGACCTTTACAAAACAAATCACCATTGCCTCTTTTGCCTAACCTCATATACCTCAAAATTGTACTAATTTGTATGCCTCTAGGAACTTTAGCACGCCACATTAGCCCTGTTCATCTAAAGTGCCTTCCTGCTATTAGTTCTTCGTCTTTATCTTTCTCCTGAAATAGAAACAATATATGACAATATCTATATCTAATTAATATCAAAAAAATTTTTAAAACAATATTATATATACTAAATATAGCTGAATAATAGTTATATCTACTTAGCATTTTTGATTGAACATGAAAAGAATAAAAATAAAAGAAAATTGAAAAGAAAAATAAACTGGAGTTACAATAATATAATCTATTGAAATTAAAATTAAGTCCTTTAAACTATAAGATTTATATAAACAAAAAAAAATCAATTATTTAACTCTTGTATCAGTTCTGGTTTTAAAAATATAACTTTATTAATATAGATAATAGAATATAATTTATGTTATTTATTGTTATAATAGTAGTTGTTATTGTTATTATATTGAAAAACTAATTTGAACAGATTCAGTTTTTGCTTTGTTATTTTAATAAAATCTGATTAAATAATTAAAAAGTGATAATCATCTGGAGTGAATAAACTGATTTTGGTTTTTTAGAAAAAAATTTTAAAAAATTTTAAGATAGTACCATAAATAGTGCCATAACAAAATTATATATATAGTTGTATTAAAACAAACAATAGAATTAACAACTTAAATATATTTTTTAGAAAATATTTGATTTAATAAGTATAATAATATTGATATAAATAATTTTTATAATATAGTTATATTAAATATAAGAAGAAATATAAGAAAACAAAATAAAAGAGAACTATTATAAGCCTTTCATTATATAATTAAAGAATAAGCAAGCTTTCAAACTAGAATAAACTTTAACCAGAGATTCAATTTTCCATTGTATTAGTTATCTTAAAAGTTTTTAAGTTTTCAATTTAAAACTCACTTGTAATAAAGAATATAAAATGTTTTTTCTTGTTTAAAATTATCATAAAAAAAAATTTAAACAAAATAAATGTGATTAAAAGAAAGTTTTTTATTAAAATAAATATGTCTTTTTTTAATTATAATTTAAAGAGTAATTATAATAATTTTAGTAGAAATAATTAAAATAGTGATTATAATTTTATTATAATACAAACATATTATTAGTAAAAATAATGTATGATTAAGATCATATAATAAAACTTTCATATTATATAACTAATTGATATATTGGCAATCATTTAGTAAATAGTATTATAATATAGTAAAAAGTTTAAATAGTTTATTTGTTATAGTGCAATAGTTTATAGGTTATAACAAGATAATTATGTAGCATATTAGAATAGCAATAAACATATAAATAGAAGTGAAAAAGTATGAAAAGAAAAAAAAACAATTAAAGAAAATATTAATTTCAATTTTAAAAACAACAATCTTAATATACATTCTTTCCTATTAAAAAGAAAATGCAAAATAATTGTGCAATACTGGAGTGTTAATTAAAATTTGGCATACGTGGTAGTAATAAATGCATCCAAAATAAGAATAATTTATTAACTTATCTTTTTAAAGTAATATAGTTACAAGGAGTTTGTTCTGGAAGTTATTAAAGAGAATAGTGACTTGACCTATCCAAGAAGATAACAAGAAAAAAAGATAGTTAATTATAGTTTTAAGATTGGTTAAGTTAAATCTACATCTCAAGTAGAAAAAAGAAAAATAAACTACTTTGACATTATACAAGTTTGACCTGTTACAAGCAACAAACTCACCAATATTATATTAACAATTTGATGGTAACTGTAAAATAGAATGTCTTATTACTTTCTCTTCTATTCAATAAAATTATACAAATTAAAATTTGTTAATTTTAGAAAAGAAGCAAAAAGAGAAGTATAAGAAAAACATAAAAAACAAGAAAATGTACTGGTTGGATAAAAACTATTATTTTTATTATTTTTATTTTTTAAACTTGTTAAACCTTGCTTAGCAAACTTTATTAAGATCAATATTTATATATATGGGTAATTATTTTTGAAGGTGAACCAAAAATTTTCAGGGTATAAATTTATTACCCTATAACTAAAAAT
>CAJVPV010000952.1:0-18035 GCA_910591835.1 Acaulospora morrowiae
GAGTAGGTCACAATCCATATATTAAATTTACTATAGATTGGTACCATTTCGATACCAGTTCGATACCAGTTCGGTACTTTTTCGGAACCCTACCTGTACATAAAAAGGAACTTTTGGCCATTGTCCATGCCATTAAGTTATAGAGACCATACCTTGAGAAACAACAATTTACAGTCATCACTGACCATGCTTCTCTGAAGTTTCTCAAAACTCAATAAAACTTATTTCGCCAACAAGTCTGTTGGTTGGAAACATTTCAAGCAAATGACTTTGTAGTAAAATATAAACCTGGAAAAACAAATGTAGTAGTTGATGCACTTTCACGACAATCACACTTGGCCACTATCTCTGTTCTCACCACCCAACTTGAGGAAAATCTTGAGGAAATATATCAGGAAGATGCTTTCTTCAAACTACTTTGGGAAACACTGCAACACCCTGAATCTGCTACTGAAAAGAAACAAGCACACATATGAAACTTTGAAATGAGAAACAACAAAATTTATCTGAAAAAGGACCAACAATTAGCAATACCAAACAACAAAAATTAAGAACAAAAATCTTGCATGAATATTATGACAACATTACTGCAGGACACTTGGGAATTGATAAAACCTATGAGAATATTGCCAGGCATTTCTATTGGCCTAGAATAATCAAGAATATCAAGTGATACATCAATAGCTGTGACACCAGCCAAAGAAATAAGCCATTAAATCAAAACCCTGCTGGACTTCTACAACCCCTGGAATTACCAACCAAGCACTGGAAGCATATCTCTATGGATTTTATAGTTCAACTGCTACTGACATAACAAGGGAATGATGCCATTGTAATGTTCACTGACTACCTCACTAAATGAGCTGTCTTCCAGCCCACCTATACAACAGTGACTACTTCTGAAGTTGCAAAAATCTTTTTCAAATCTATCTTCAGAAACTATGAATTGCCAAAAGTAATTGTGTCTGATCGTGATGCCAAATTTATCAGCCACATCTGGAGGAATCTCTTTGAATAATTGGGAACCAAGCTATCGATGTCAACTGTCTTTCATCCAAACTGATGAACAAACTGAGTATCTCAACAGGACTTTGGAAAAAATGCTGAAGATATATGTTACTTACAATCAAAATACTTGGGATGAGTACTTGCCTGCTGCCAAATTTGCCTACAAAAATTCTAAACAAGCTTCAACAGAATTCATACCATTTGAGTTAAATTGTGGACAATACCCAAACACATCAATCACCATCGCACAAGGAGTATCTGATACAACACCTGCTGACGCTGACTTCATTAATCACTGGAACAACATGATCAAAATCTCTCAGAACATACTTTTGGAAGCACAAGATCAACAAGTGAAATACGCCAATCAACATTACTGCCATTTGGAATTCAAAGTTGGAGACAAGATTCTACTCTCTACTAAAAATATTAACAATCCTGTAGATAAAAACTGCCCTATAAGGAAACTCTCTCTAAGGTTTATTGGACTTTATACTGTTGCTGAAGTTATCTCCACCACTGCATATAAGTTAAACTTGCTATCCACTTTGAGGATTCATCCAGTCTTCCATGTGTCTTTGCTAAAACCATATGAAGAAACACCCACAGATTTTGAGTGAACAACTCCACCTCACCAATCTTTATACCTGAAACCAATATTGAGGAATACGAAGTAGAAACTATCTTGAACAAAAGGATTATCCGAAGGAGATCACAATACTTGATTAAATAAATAAGATATCCATTATATAATGCAACTTGGGAATCTATGGAAAATTTTATCAATGCCAACAAAAAAGTCAAGGAATTTGAGTTGACAAGGATGTCTTCTCTTAAGAAGGGAAAAATGTAACAATTTTTATTTTTTCCGCTTTTATTGCGCCACATGCTATGTAACCAGAAACTCCTGGGACACTCTGGAATACCCCGGAATATTGTGAAACATCCCAGAACTTCTTGGAACCTTGTGAAACACCCCAGAACCTTCTAGAATATCATGGAACTTTCTGGAATATTATTAATCATTTATTATTAATTATTGTATTTATTATATTTATACTTATTTGGGAAACAGGACATTATTATTAAGCATGCGTAACATTTATTATATTATTATTTTTTTTTATTTTACATTTATGGTATATAAGACCTTCTGGAAGAATCAATAAGGACTTATATATTAATAATATGTATTTTTATTTATGTACTGTATTTTTATAGTTATTTATGTAATGGAGAATAGTTATAAAAAGATGATCTTTTTACCTTTGTAACAACTCAGATTGTATTTTTGTATTTGAGTTAATAAAATAATTATCTCTCCTAAAACTTGTGGTTTTATTTTTAACTTGAATACAACTCATTGTTTAAACTGTTATGATACATTTAAACTCTTACAGTGGGCTTGCAACAATAGTGCTGAATGGCTAATATCTGTTCAGAATGATAATATTACTATTAAGATAAAAATTAACTTGTCAGTATAATTGTGAGATGCATTTAATAAATTTAGAATTGCATTGAATATTGAATTATTATTTGGATCCGAGTTTAGTAACTTTACATTAAAAGTTTTTATTCATTTTATACCAGATGCTGATGATGTGGTTGCTATAGCAGATTGTGATTTCCAAGTCTTGTATAAGATTTTGAGGGTATAATTAGAAATGTCTTCTTTTTTCTGAAGAAAATTAAATAGAGAATTGAATTTACTGATAGTTAGATTTAATAGGTTATTATCTGTTAGTTTAAATGTACTAATGAAATTGATAACTTTGAATTCAGATCTAAAATAAGATTTTTAAGTTGAATTTTTTTTTATTAATTAAAGATTTGTTGTGAATACAAAAGAAAATATGTGGCAAGTCCTCAAAATAATTATTGTATTTAGACACAAGTTGTTAAAATAGAGGTTAGAATATCATTTGTAAAGTTTAATTCTGGTTGAAAGTTAATTTGCAAAGATTTTTGTTTTAAACATTAATAATGCTCTATATTTTATTTGTTCAAAAGCTTTAAGTTTGTTATTTGTTTTGGTGATGATTTTCAATTCCTTGAAAAATAAAGGTTTGTAGATTGCTGAATGATTTAGAAATATATTGAATAGATTGATATAATAATTTATGAATTTGATCTAGGAAGTGATACTAATAGTATAAATGTTGTTAATTAGAAATAAAAATGTAAATATAAATGGAAAGCATTGAAAAATTGATAAATTAACTATAGAAAAAATTATAGATGGTAGTTGATGATCTTTTAGTTTGAGCCATATAATATTAATACTTTTTGCTATTATAAAAGTATTGTATTTAGTAATGAGTCTACTATAAAAAATTTTGACTAGTCTGTTTGAATAATTTGAAGTCTTTAAGTTAAAAATTTTGTTGAAATAGATTTTAAGTATTGAAAGAGATAAGAGATTGACAGTAGTTTGAAAAGGTATTGGTTAGAAAATACTTCAAAAGTTAGAATGCAGAATATAAAATAAAGTATTGATGGGTTTAGAAATTGAAAATACATTTTTATTTTTTCTATAATGGATAAATATATTAATAGATTGATTGATTAGAGACAGAGGTAAAATGATTATTTGTAAATTTGTTTGTGGTATAGCTAAAAAAAAAGTTCGGAAGTTTTTGAATATTATTGAGTAAATAATTTGAGTTTGTGCATATAATAAATCAAATAAATTTGAGATTGGTGATATTTATTTATTTAATGCATGGTTGTAATGAACATGAGCAGAAAATTATTTTTTTATTATCCAACAGGTGGTGTCAGTTCATAAAAGTTGATAAAAGAATGGTATTGATTCATACTTTGATAAGATTAATAGAATTATTAAGCAAAAAGATTCAAAATTTAATATTGGATTTTTTAGGGAAAAAAGTTGAATTGCTTTTGATTGTTGAAAAGGTATTTGGAATAGAAGAAAACCAAATAGAAGTTAAACCAAAAATTATGTGATCTTTGTATGTATACAATTCTTTTCATAATAGTTTAATCTTTTGCTTATAAATATATGTATTATAGATAGTTTTAATATTAGTGTAAAATAGGGAAAGAGAATGGAATTCTTGAGTTTAATGATTAATCTTATTGAGTACTTGTGGTTGTCTAAGTTAAAAAAACAAGGGAATAGACAAATTTAGATGTTGTATCTTTTTGCTAGTATGGTTATAGAAATAATTTATAACTCTTCAAAGTAATAAAGAAAGCAGATTAGACAACACTAGATTGTTTGTGCAGCCTGTATTGATATAATATCTTTTAGATATTTTATAATTAATGAGTTTGATAGAAAACTCTTTTTCAAACAAATCTGCGTCTAAATAAAATTACCAAAAAAGGAAATCAAAAATTTTTTCTTCAAAAAAAATCATAAAAAACCCTGGAGGGTCTTCTTCATTCTCCAAGGGTCAACCTATCAAACCAACCCATACTCTACTCGATGTCCTTATTACCAATGTTGACAAATGCCTGACCGTAATCTTCCACAAAAACAACAGTACCAACATTGTATACACTATCTATCCTATTGCCAACACTCGCCTCCCAAAATTCAAAAACCCTCCCAAAGCATGGCTAATACCAGTACGCCTTCAAGAAAATAGTCATGAAGTCCTTAAAGTAATCTTAGTCTCCTTTAAAGTAAATAAGAAAAGACTTGAAAATCACTACACTGAAGTCAAAACCAACATTCTAAATCCTATGTCGCTAGAAACTATGAACTTCTTTTTTGAATACTGACATACCTTCTGCCTATCTAATAATAACAAAGAAGGAATCATGAAAGCACTAATCAAATAGAAACTCATCTACGGGCTCCATGTTTCTTGGAATAAAATTGATATCAATATTGATGAAGCAGCCAAAACTTTTTCCTTGGAGCAAAAAACTGAAATGCCCATACCCCCTCCAAACACTCCTGCCCTAATTGAGGAAAGAATCAACGACAATAAACTGCAGCTTGATTGTGAATCTGAAGCAGCACATGCAACTACCCCCAAGCATAGCGACAATCATCCCAGCCCACATACAGCAATTAAAGATCATATAACCCCTTTTGAACATGACAACAATAATCAAAGTACATGTAAAACCAATACAGCCAAAACATCAATGGACATTACCACAAAGCCTGATACAATCCCAAGTACAAACATTCTAATACAAACTAACTCCAATATGAAAATCGATGAACAACCTTCCCCCATCCAATCAGTTGAAACCTTGGAATCTCTTTCCAACTGATAGGCAGATGAAACTAATAAGCTTCTCGAATCAACACAAGCCACAATATCCATTACAAATCACATCAGAGATAGCACACTTTCTGATGAACAGGAAAAAATTTTAGAACTATGCGAGGAATTTAACAAATGTAACAGGACCCCTAAAGCCATTGTTGATCTGTTTCTAAAAATCAAGGCTGATCCAACCAGATCTCCTAGAACAACCTTAAAAGGCATTTTCTCAAAAATTAAGCACAGGAACCATGATTTTTTTAGAACATTCGCCAAGAACGAGTTGATTAAAGAACAATACCAAAAAGAATACGAATCCATTGAGGAAAAATTCCACTTCAACTATCACAAAGCTAACAATCTGGAATATATCACAAGATCTACTAAAAACAAAATTAAAAAACTAATTAACAAAGCACTTTTCATCGCTTATCTCGGATTGATAGATCTTACTCTTCTTAAATACTGGCAAGTAGCTCAATTGCTGGAATATGGCTTCAACTTCTTTGTGGACCCAACTTTGGAGAAAGTGGACTATCAGGAACTATATCAAACCTGCAAGGCAATGATTCAAAAAAACCTACCTGAACTTCCTGAGAACCCAAAGGATATCTCATAACAATAATCATCATACTACCTAAAGCAATTCCAATCACAAAAGCCAGCGATACTAGTGAAGTCGCAAGTAGTCTCAGAGCCTTTTACAACTTTGATCTCTTACCTATCTCATACTTTGCAAAAAGACCTGACCTTCCAGCTGACCCAACAGATCTCAACAATAAAGTAGACCATCTGTTCTCTCTCATGGAGAGATATGAACTAGCAGATCTCAAATTCCGTGTTGACAAACTAAGAGAATTTTACTACATTCCAAGCAAACTTCCCAATTCTTACTTCAATCTTCCCTCACCAAAACTCCATCTTCCACCCATCTGCAAGAACTTACCTATATATCTCACCAAACACTTTCCTGTAAACAACAGTATTGAAGACTTTAAGAAAGAAGTACAACTTCTTAGAGATAATAACTATGCCATCAAACACCTTTCACTCGATTATATCAAAGTAAAATGTCTGCTTCCTTCCTCTCATTGGTATAGTGAAAACAACTCAATTCCTCTATCAGTTACAACTCAGGAAGAGGCTGATGAGTTAATCAAGGATCTTAAACAAAAGTTCTTCGTAAAGCTCTTTCTAGGACTGAATGAATCAGTGACAACCTGATTCAATCAAACAAACTCAAACTTTCTGATGACTTTAACACTATTGAAATAGAACTTGATATCTCTAAAGAGCAAATGAATAGAGATGCACTCAATTTCAAACAAATTATCACAAAAATCAAAAACAAATATGTAGGAGAAATTCTGAGAGAATGGATTACTCCACTTCTTCCAGAACTACCATACCTTGTCAATACTAACACACACCTTACTAAAATCAACACTAACCTCTCATTACCTCTCACAGACAATCTCCATCTAAATGACAACATCAAAGCCCTAAACAAAATTTTTCACTTCAACAAACTTCCTTCTTAATTTATAATAGAACCTGAGTCACCTGAACTAGAGATGACTCTTCTCCCTAGACTTATTTAATGATGATTACAAACCAGTCCAACTCTCAATTTTTCTTAATCAGCCATATGACAAAAAATACCTTCTATAACAATACCCCAAATATACCTCAGCTACTATCATCTCTTCAACTCACTTTAAAAATATCATCAAGAAACCTAATCACCATATCTACCCTCAATATTCAAGGCCTTTCTCAAAGAGGCAAGCACAGTGAACTTATCAAGGCAATTACAAATGACTAATGTATTCTCTGCTACTCTAAAACAAAAGTATCCTCAGATAACTCACTTCCAAAAAAGCTTAACAACTGTACAATCATCTCAAGCATACCATCAACTGGCACAAGCAATGGGACCTGTATCATTACCACAAAGTCTATCAGTAATCACATCTTTAACATATTCGCTCAAAACAAATTTTGGTGTGTCATTCATCTCAAATTCAAGCCAAAAGTCAATATTATAATAATTTCCTGCTACCTCTCACATGAAAGACTAGCAAGAAAACATGCAGTTACCTTCTTAAAATCTTTATCAAAGAACACCAAAAAAAACATATAATCCTAATAGGAGACTTCAACTCTTACCCCTTCAGTTCTCTCTCCATTAATGCTCCTACCATATCACACAAACGAGCCATCTACAGATTCATAAACAGATTCATAAATGTAGCAAAGGCCACCAACAAGGAAAACATATTTACTCATATCACCAATACAAGTGCTTCCAGAATCGATCAAATCTGGATTACATATGACCTAGTAGCAAAATCTTAAGTTACAAAGTTGCCAAACAGGAAGCCATCCCATTGATCACTTGCAAGTAACTAGCATTCTTGACTGGTTTGAATACAGATCCAATAGAATCTCATTCTCCACAAATATGTATTACTTTAATAAAGCTTCCAAGGAACAAATACAAGCAATGCAGGAGAACATCAAGGTTGCCTGCCTTGCCAACCAAAATCATTTATGGGAAAGTCTCAATAACATTGTCAAAAAAGCCTTGAATAACAACATCTCTCAAAGAAAACAAACAAATCTGAATCAGAACAAGGACTCTCTAAGTTACTATAACATGGCTATCAAGTCAGTAAAAAGGATATTAAAAGCTTTAAGAGAACAAAAGTTTTCAATGCCAAAACTCCATCACATAGCATTACCAATACGCAAAAATATTTCTGATACAGCTCCCTCTTTAAAGTCACTTAAAAAAGTAGTAAAGATCTAAATCAATAAAAAGGTAATCAAATTCAATGAAACTATCATACTTGAACTTCAAAAAAACATCAGAAAGAATTACACCAGATTCTGGCAAAAGCCCAAACATGCTCTCAAAAAAGCTTTTGGTGATTTAAAACTATCACTGGATCTCTCAATCCTCTCAGAAGGAGACGAATTGCATGATGATTCTAACAAGTTAATTGAAATCATCAAAAATCACTTTAAAAAAATTCTTGAACTAAAACCCTTCAACATTGACCAAACTTGGCAAACTAATACACTCCCATGAGCTCAATTCCTGACAACACATTCAACATAACACATGATGAAATTTCATTTCTGGAAATCAACAAAGTTCTCAGCAGTCTAGCAAAGCAAAAGGCATCAGGATTTACCTGCATCCCATATGAGGCATGTATCAATCTTGATACAGTAGTGAGACAACAAATCAAAAAACTATTCAACAAGGTACTTTTCACATCTCTTCCACCAAAGCATTGGAAACAGTCAGCTATTACACTATTGCCAAAAAAAATAATCTGGTTATATGACCTAGCAGATACTCATTCCATCTTATTAATTGAAACCAGCCAGAAAATCTTTACTAAAATTATCAACAAACAAGTCTCTAACATAATCGATAAGAAAAAAATCCTCTCAGGTTTTAATTTCGCTGGCCTAAAAAATCAAAGTACTATGGAACCAATCTCAATTATTCCTTCCGAATTAGAAACTGCTAATAACTTGAAAAAAGAACTATGGATATCCTCCTTTGATATATTCAAAGCGTCAACTTGGTCAATCTCAACAGTTTGAATGCAGCTATAAAAAGAATAAAGCTGTCCCTCCAAATCATCTCGCTTGTCTTAAATTTGCTTAACAACAAAGAACTCCAAATTATCTCACATTATAAACTGACCAATCCTCTCTATACTAGCAATGGCATCGATCAAGGTGAAACACTAGCTCCACTTCTCTAGACCATCTTCTATAACCCAATGGTCACTCAAGTCACCAACATCACATCATCAAAATCAAAAATACTTGCCTATATGGATGATGTTGCCATACTTAGCAGCTCTCTTAACTTTCTTCAAAATACCATAGACATTTTCTTTTCTTTCTTAAAGATCAACTCCATAAAATGCAACAAGAAAAAAACTGAATTAATTAACAATCTTAGTACAAAAAACACATGCTGAAATCAAGTATTATATGTAGAAGATGAATCCATCCAAGCCAAATCCTGTCATGAAGCAATCTGATACTTGGGAATATATATCTCTGGCAAATCAATTTCCACTCTCACCAAAACAAAACTTATAGAAAAAATTAGCAATTTCACCAAGGCAATTTCAAATTAAAAAGGTTGGAATAGCTCAATTACAAGGCAAGCTTCTCATTGAATAATCCCAGCACAATTAGACTATGCTGTACAAGTCACTACTCTAACTAATACAGACCTCAACAACTTGCAGTCAAAAATGAATAAATCAATTAAAAATAAAATGGGAGTAGAACAAACCATCTTAGATAAAATTCTTTTCTTACATGCAGGCCTCAATATTATCAAACTTGAGAACAGAAGGGATCTTACAACTATCAAACTATTAATAAACAAGTTAACAAATACCAAGACTCTTATTCACACCAGAGAAGAAATAAAGTCCATATAAGCAACAAGCACAATCTGGTCATGTTCCTTATGTGACCCATCCCACTTTAAAATGACTTGGATAACAAAAACAGCACAGCTAGCAAAAAAATATAGCATTAATGTTTGTTTCTTTTCATATCTATTCGAAATTGCAAACCACTAGTAGTCAATTGGCTTCTTTATCAAGGTCAACAAAAAGGTAGCCCTTATACTCTATTACTCCAACCTCAAAACAGTACAAAACCTATTCATCTTTGGAACAGGCAACAAACTCTCCTGGCAAGAATTTCATATACATAAAGGACACATATCAACTGGTTCCACTTTATCATGGTTCACAAACATTTCACATTCAAGCAATTCAATCATCAGGGACACATTATCAGTTTCCAACCATAAACTACAGTTTTGGGTGTATCTTACAGGACATAACACATTCAGCCTTATCAAAGTCAAATGCAATGCTATTACATGTCATTTGATTACAGGCCTACATTATACTGTGAATAGTATGAAACAAATAGAAAAATGTAGTTGCAATGCATAACCTTGTTTCAAATCTATCAACATCAATCAACTCAAATTGATATGATCAACTAAAAGAAATGGCATCTACTATATTCTCAACAACCTACAAGAACTTATAAATAGTTTCACTACTCAGCCTTGCCACACTCCAATCATCCCCATTTTTCAACAATCATCTTCTTTACTATCGACTTATTATACAATCTACTTTATAAATAATGATACAATAACTACCCACAATTTGAATCTCAACCTTCTCACTATCTTTTGGACAATTCTTTCTTTACTCTGTTCAGAAGTTTCTCGACTATCCATGATTACCTGCTTTTCTGCACAAAAACTCAATACCAGGCTACCTGAATATACCAATCACCAAGTAAAACATCCATACAATAGTCTTATCCAAAACATTAACATCCAACTCAAAGTAAAACAAATCTTCTTGATCTGGATTTTGGACAAATAGCAATTCCTCCCAATTATTTCTCAAGGCATTCTGATATCCATTCCTACCTTTTACCCAACTGGCTACACTACATCTCCATTAATTGAGCTTAATCTCACAACTAGCATTACACAATGAATTAAAATTATAAACTACTATACCAATCTTTTTAATATCTTTTTAAGTGAAACTGTTATAAACAAACCCCAAAATCTTTCTGAACTAGACACTATTATCAAAGTTAACAAAAAACTAAGTGACATCAACAAGATTAACTTTTGCTCACTTTTCACCTTCAGAACCAAAATTATAGCAAACCAGCTTTCTACTCAAGTCAAACTTCATAAAATCCTATACTTTATGAAGATGACTTGTGCTCTCGCTGTAAAGTCTACCTAGAAACTCTGAACTATATTTTCTCTTGTCACCACAGCCTCTCCACTTTGAGGAAAAAAAAAATAAACTTAAAACCCTTATTGCTCTGAACATTTCTAAAGAGAAACTAAACTCGAACAAGACTTACCTTCTCCAAATAACCAACCTAACAGACAAAACAATACTCGATATAGCTATTAGAAAGTTCAACACCTCCTTTAATATTATCCAAAAAAGAGAAGAAATCTCAAATGTCTCTCTCAAAATCTTGTACAAAATCTGGAAGCAGCACTCAGTAACTGCCACCACCTTGACAACCTCAGGAATCAAATAGAAAAAAACCACCTCTATGACAAGCATTAATACTGATCACTAAATACAAGCATCTTTTAAAAAGTCCTCAGTATTTTAAAAAACTCAAACAACCTCACTGACAAAAAAATTTTTATACTAGCCATAGTATTATCATTTTGAATAGGCATTAGCTATTCAATACATTTAGTATGTAAACACCTACTTGGTGCCAATGCATGCTAATTGTAAAGTTGCAATAGGCTACAATTAATTTAACTTCTATGTATGTTAAAGATTGTTAATATAATGACGATAAACCAATGTTTAATAAATGTCTCGCATTTAATGCCTGTTTGCGATTAAAAAAAATTAAAGAGTTTGATAATAAGAGTTTTAATAGTAGCTAAGTCACGATAGTTTGGGACTTTAATTGTATTAAGGCCAGCGTATGAGTATAAAATTTTGTTAAAGATAATGTATTTGACTCTAAATTTTGTTTTAATTGATCCATTTATTTTTCTCTAAAAGGTAATTATCTCTCTGTTTGAAGAAACTAATATATTGATAATATATTCTAGTTGTGCTAGTATGATTTAATAGAAGACTTGTCTGGTTATTAAACCATTTTAATCTTTTTGTAAGGCAAAGATATTAGTGAATTTTTAGATTTTTTTTGAAAGTTTATCTTTTGTAACAATAAATAAGTATTTTCTTGACAGATATATGCCTAAGTATCTGATGTCTTCTTTATATAATCTAGAATATATTTTTTTTTCTTAACAATGAGAAACTAATTTCTTTTTTAGTTTTTATCTTGAAATTGATGATTAGTTCTGTTTTCTTTTAATTATATTTGATAGAGTTAAGTAACAAGAAAAAGCAAAAGATATTTGTTATATCTTGTAGACATTACATATTTGAGCTAATAAGAGCAACATCATTTATATAGATAAGAATTTTAGAAGATATTAAGTATTTCATAGCTATTCTTGTAACCATAAGGTAATAGAAAATAGTTCAGAATAGAGAGAATAATATTTTATCTTGATCAAGTCCTTTGCTGACTGTAAGGAGATTAGAAAGGTTATAATATGTTATTATTTTTAGTTCTTTTTTATTTAATAGGTTGAGCACTAGTGAGTTGATTTTTGTTAAAAGTTTAATTCATTCTAAAGTCTTTTTGAGACTAAAAAGATTTATAGAATCAAAGGCTTTAGAGATATCAAATAATGCTATCCAAATTTTTTTATTAAGATTGTTTGCTATATTGATACTTAAAATAATTACTGCAATTGACTTAGTTGTATTCTGGTTTTTCAAGCTTGTATGGTTGGACTTAAGGTTTCTAATAATATTATTTTAGTATCAAATCGGTACTGGATTTACTATGAGTTTAATATAATAAGTTACAATCCATATTGTTAATATCTCTCTCAGCAAGTCTGTCACTTCTCCTGAGCATTTTTCATATAATATTAGATAAGTGTTTAACTTTTCTACTTGAGGCATGTAAATTGTTTAGCTGAGTTTTACTAATGCTTTTTTTCTCTTTCTGTTGTTTGCTTCTTGTGACAAATCTTTACCACTTTTTACTCTATGGTTCCAGTTATACTATTTCGTAACAAGTATTGGATTAGGTAAGTTAATTAAAATTTACTTGGTTAGGCAACAGTAATTACATATCCTAATTAGGAAGGTTTTAATTTAAGAAACATGTTTTCTTATTATTTGTGCTACTGCCCTCTTTTTTTAGTTTTTTCTCTTTCTTTTTATATTCTATTTGTATACCTTTATTAAGCTATAATTATGACATGCAATTTCTATCAAGCTTTGATAGACTATTTGTAATTAATAAGCTATTTAAAGTTATGACTAATTTAAGCTTCCTAAAATTACATTATGGCTTTACATATTACTATAGACTATAAGTCATTGATTATTGCAAATCAGAATATGTGATGGGCCAGAACATGTTTATGCGGTCACACTCCACATTAGTTTCCTGTTAACAATATATTAACTTTATTATAAGTCAGTATCAAGTCAATACCATTTCGGTACTTGCTTTAGAATCCTAATTGGACTATGAGATAGTCTTGTGCTTTAGAATTTTAGTGACAAGTTTGTTGTTAATTATTTTTGTAAAAATTTTTTTGCTTATTTCAATAAATAAAATTGGACATATGTTTATAAGGTTATATAACCAGACAATCTTTTTTGGCAATAGAGTAATCATTGATTGCTTTCAAAATTTAAAGACTTGGCTTGATGAAATCAAGCTATTGAACAAAGTTTTAAATGTTTTTTTGTTATTATACTAATGTGGGCCTAGGTTTTATATGAAATGAAAACAAGTTGGATGTCTTTTTTTTGAACAAATTGACAAATGCTTATTACATTTTTAAATCTGAAATTGTTAATATAAGGTTATTTTTTTTTAAAGTTAAACAACATTAGATATAAATCCTTATTGTTATTCAATATTACTATTATATTAAATATCCTTTGTAATATATTGACTACAACTAAATGCTAGTCTATTAACTTTGTTCATCTGATATCCAGAAACCTGTCACTTGATGACTTTTCTTTGTGATATCAGAGGGCTATAGAAGATAGAAATCCTACCACTAGTTTTAAACTACCTAACCTATAGGACTTATATACTTATGAGAGGCTTATACTATAAATTATCTTATATAGATTATCTTTTATATTATATTCCTCTCAATTCATCTTACAAGCAGAGGGGAACTTTCGACACGAGCACATATTCCCTAGTGAATGGTCTGGTTTTTGACTGTTGGTTAGACACTACCAAATCTAGAGGCCATTTTTGGCCAAGTGGGCATGACTCTCTGAGGAACCTGCTTGAAAGCTACTAACCAACTTCACTAGTCTTTTAACCTCTCCTCAAAGGTTTACTTAATCCTACTTGAAGATTACAGACCAGCTTCACAGGTACCTCATTCTTCTAGTAGACACTCCAGATTCGGGCCAGTTGGCATTAGCTGCCAAATCTAGGGATCATTTTGACCAAGCAGGATGCAACTCCTATGTACTCTGTCTCATCTTATGTCTAGCTGTGTCATTCCATGATGGCACTGGATTGGCGATCTCTTTGTAGCTTCCTACTTTTGGTAATTAACAGTGGAAAAGGCTTAACTGGGTTATTTAAAATGGAGTCTGTACTTTCAAATATATGGTTGGTTCTTGGCAACTTGTCTTGATGACCATTGTATCACTTCCAGATGATTATCACACCATATACCTTTCTTGAAGATTACAATCACATCGTTCCACTGGATTAGTGTGCAAATAACTTCTTATAGAAAACAGGACTCTTTTAACAGGTTATGACCCCAAATATAATTTTTAATTTGGTTCAACTGCTTTTACCTGGGATTGAACTGATATCTTGTGATCTGACCTGTGGAGTGTTAACCACTACACTATAGACCCACAGGTCTATTAATATAAGGTTATCAAAAGCATTGTTGAGAATATAATTGACAGTTTGTAAAAGGCATTCCATATGTTATCCAGGAAGAAAAGTTTTGAGTCTAAGATTTTCTTGAAGTGGTTAAAGATAATAATTGTAAGTTTGTCTAGATTATTATAAAATTGGTTATTATTTTTCATAAGTATTGAAAGATCAAAAGAAGGTTTTAGGTCATTTGACACTTTTTTAAGAGTATTTTTTGGTCTATTCCAAAATCAGTAGTAGTTTGATTCTATTTCTTTTTGTATCTTTTGAATAATGATTTCATTGAGCTTGGTTAGCTTTTCTTTAATCAAAAATTTTAACAATTTTTGGAGGTCTTTGGTGCATAAGGGTTTGTCAGCTATTTTTTGAAATGTTGCAGTTGCATCTTTTGAAAGTTTAAAAGAAGAATTATTATTGTAATTATTTTTGCTTCTGTTAATTGTTTTTTTGTGACTTTTATAGCTTTAGTGTAGTATTTAAGAGGGTCAATGCTTTGTATGGAGACTATATACAATTTTTTTGGAATATTGTTATTGAGAAAGTTTTTGATAGTATTGTTTATGAAATTTTATAATAAAAAATCATTAGTTTAATAAGCTAATTCAATATCCTCTTGAAAAGCTTTAATATTTTTTGGGCTGGCTCTTTTGAATTAATAAATGCTGATATTGAAATATATTCTATTAGGCTTGTATTCAAATTAATCCAAAATAGTTGTTACTTGGTTGTAATCAGAACTTATGAATAATTGTTTATGGACTTTGTATAAAAGGATTTTGCTTACTAAGTTGCTGGTAATTTACATTTGATTAATTCCAGATATACTATTGCTGGTGAAATATGTGTAATATTTTTCTTTGTTTACTACTTTAGCTACATTAATGAATTTGTTAAGATAGTAATAAATATGTCATTTATGTGTTGTTGATAAGGCATTAATATATGGGACATATGCCAAATATGTATTGAAGTCACCTATTAGAATCAAATGCTTGCTGGAATGTTCTTTGATAAAGTTTTTAAATGTTTTGACTGCTATTTTTCTTGAGTCTAGATCATATTGAAAGGTAGCAGAAGATGATAACAATATATATTTTGGATTTGAACTTAATATATATAACATATCAGAATTCATTAGTAGTGAATGTTTTGAAGATATAATTTGAAATTGCTTTGGTAAAGAGGATTGACGTTCCATTGTTGGCTGCAGTAATAGGAAGACTGGAGATAATAATGATATTGTTTAATATTGAAAGCAATAATTTTGACTTCATGGCTTTTGTTTTAAAGCAGCACAGAATGTGTTTTTTACTTGTCATAGAACTAGTTAGTTTCCAATATTTTTTATTGTTATTAAGTTCTTGAATATTAAGTGTGAAGATTATGATAAGATTTTTGAGATTGTTTGTTGCTAAAAATGATGACTAGGGTTCCGAAAAAGTACCGAACTGGTATTGAACTGGTATCAAAATGGTACTGATATATAGTAAATTTAATATATAGGTTGTGATCTACTCATATGTTTTTATAGTAAATTTAAGTATCGAACTGGTATCGAAGTGATATCGAAGTGATACCGTTAGGAGCCCTACGCTTGAAAAAAAAGAAGTAGAAAGTCAAGGAGATGATGGAAAGACTGAAGACTTCTTTATTCTTATTTCTCTAGATTCTTGAATCTTTTGAAAATCTTTGAAGGGTATTTTTTCTTGTCAGTTTTCTTCATATAAAAATGTTCTTGCTGTAGATCTTTTAGGTGGATTTCTTGTATTTGGTTGCAAAAATAAACAAGAAAAGTATTTGAAAAAGAAAAATAAAACAAGTGGTAATTTCTGCTCGCTCAGCTGGTTAAAACCAGTATTGTTTTTAAGAAAAGTGTATAGACTTAATTATTATAAGGACAAAAAATCTTTTGAAAACGTCTGTTTTTTGGGGTTGGCAAAAGGATCAGCAGAAAGAGTTTTTAATAAATTATTATGTGGGTAACATAATAATCTTGGTATTAAGAATTCAAGAATCATATACAAATTCAAACTTATTAATAAATATTCTGCAAAATTATACTAGTTTAGCTTTAGTATAATATCATATATATTATATTACTGTTCTTTAAAAATTAAATTAATAAATGCTTTTACTATATTTGCAGTTTGATTAAAGACTAAATAAATAAATATAGTTATTTTTAATTTTTATTATTTATATTGTTGGCAGAGAAATAGTATGAGGCATAGTCGCGTAACGTGATCTGGGGCGTCGCATGTCCCAATTATTGATAATCAAAGACCGATAGTCTATAGTAGTACGTAAAATTATGGTGTAATTGAGAAAGCTTAATTAGCCATTGTCACATTGATTATTAATTACGATAGTTTATGATAGCTTAGAAAAGTTAAATGACACAACAATAGGAAAAAGAGACACGACACTCTAATATAAATAGAGGTGGCTTTTATGTAAAAGAAAAAGAGAGAACCACGAACCAGTTAAAAAAAAACGAAACCATTCTTTAAAATAAAATCTTCCTAATTAAGACGTGCAATTGTCGTTGCTAAACACAGATAACCCCCTAATTAGCTTACCTAATCCAGTACTCGTCGTGAAGTGAGAGGGACGACCAGGACCATAAAAGGGAAAAGTAGAGAGTTTGTCCAATAAGCGTGACGACGGAACAAGAAGGAAAAGTTGTATTAGTAAAAAGAGTCCAGCCATGCCAAACCACATGCCTCGAGTAGAGAAGGAACCTAAAAAGACTTACCTGATGCCATCGTTACGTGAGTTCTGACCCAAGATTAGTGACAGACTCGCCGAGAGAGACGTCAACAATATAATAAATTTAATATAAAAATTATAATTTATTTTATTAAACTTATAATAAATCCAATATTAACTTAATATTAAAAAAAATAAAAAAAATAGTTTTAATAATAATTCTTTTATTAATTTCTTTATCAATTTAAAAAAAATAAATATTTTTAAAAAATTTTATATTTTCTAATAATAAAATCTATATATTATTAATCTATTTAATAAATTTTAAAATTACTTGATATTATACAGTAGAGCTTTATATATTATCATATGCCAATCCAACCTCAAAGATCAGCATAGAACGAAGAACTGATAGCAGGGAGACACTTTATTTAGGACATAATCCTAATGTGGTGTGCTATAGTTCGTAGAGAACAT
>CAJVPV010000953.1:0-18029 GCA_910591835.1 Acaulospora morrowiae
ATAATATGCTTTATAATATATAAATTTAATTTTGGTATAATAAATTTAATTTTTTTTATTAAAAAAATTTTTTATTGCATAATAAAAAGTATCCACAATAATATGGACACCCTCTGTATTTGGTGCTTAACAGAAATAGCATACAACACATTCTAATTGCAAAATTGTAGCTTCAAGGAGATCACAAATAGTGACCATATATTGCTGGACTGCAAGATTTCTAAAGATATACTTTTCTACACTTCCATAGTGCAGCGTATTAAAGTCACATGCCAATATGAAAAAATAATTAAGGTTGGCAAAACTATAGAGGCACAATGGAATAAATACAGAACCAAAATTGAAAACAAAATTCAAAAAGCTAAACTCTTGGAAAAAACAGTAGCAGCATGCCAACAGATAAACATCCAGAAAGGTGTCCTGCAAATACAAAACCTTTGAAAAAACTTCGAAAAAATAATAATTGCTGCAGTGTTCAATAATCTCCATTATGAAAAAAGAGGCCCTAGAGAACACACAAATACAAATGGCAAAGTACAGAACTCCAAGGAGAAAAACTTAGTCAAAATATACAAAGACCTGTACAAGATTAAAAAGAAACTAAAGAAGGAACTACCGGGACCACTATCTTCCCCTCTTATACATCAGCTTAATAATTGGTCATCTAAAGCCTCAGAAATATTGTCAGATAACTCCCAAACTCTTGTTGAACTGGAAACTCTCAATACAACAATAGATAACAAGGATTCTGCACTAATCATCAAGCAATTATATATTTTTGAAGCAATCCTTAAAAAAACTTGTATACAAGAAGAGAGAAAGAGAGTTAATCAGGAAATACAAAAAGTAATTGAATCCAGATATCAAAACCTCAAGGATAATCAGAGAAGAATAGTCCAAACACTAACAAACAATTTCAGAGACAAAATCATGATCAACAGAATCAAAATAGTGGACGAAAATGGCTGCGAATACATCATTATTGACAAAGATGAGATCTTGCACAAAACAAGACTCTACTACCAACAAGCATTTCACAAGCACAACAACAACTTTGATCTTCTTGATAATCAATAGAAAGAACAATATAAACTCAAGCCCAAGGTTCAAGAAGAATGGTATAATACCATGGAGCAAGAAATCCAGTCAAGTGAATTGAAAGAAGTTCTCCTTGATTTGCCCAACAACAAGGCAACAGGACCATTCAAAATAAAATACGAAATGCTGAAAAAATTAGGCCCCAAAGTGAAAAGGACCCTTCTCAACCTATTCAATCTTTTCCTTACTTCTGGAGTAATACCAATAATATGGAAAAACAGCCTTTTGTATTCAATCTCCAAGGAGAAAGAGTGGCAGGGGAAGTTGAACAATACCAGACCTATAATCTTTCTGGAGACAATATGAAAATGCTTTATCAAAATTCTTAACAACCACTTAGCATCAATCTGTAAAAAACACAAAATTCTGAAGGGTCCCAACTTTGCAGGACTATCAGATGAAAGTACTTCAGAACCAATACACTTATTAAACAACATCTGTGAAGAAGCCAGAAAGGAGAACAAGGAACTCTGGATTCTCTTCCAAGATACAGCCAAAGCATACGATACTGTTAGTTTGAAAATGTTGGAAAGGGCACTTCAAAGAATTAAAGTGCCATATAAAATTATCAAATTCTTGCTCGACCCTTTTATACAAAGAACAATTAAAGTGATCACAGATAAAGACCTAACTAAAGAAATAATAGCAAGAAATGGTATAGACCAAGAAGAGACCATATTACCATTGCTTTGAAGAATCTTTTATGATTCTCTTCTGTGTGAAATTCAAGAAACCAAAGGTTAGACTATACAATAAGCTGCTCGTGGATAACAAATTTCAGCAAACCAGCAAGTAATCCTGGGGTCTTAAAAGAACTTTCAGTCAAACAGGCAGCAATAATCTATATGAATGATACTACATGAATAGCCAGATCTCAAAAGGACATGAACCATATTCTGGAAAGGGCAAAAGGATTCTACATAATGAACGACTCACAAATTAATAGAGAAAAATCGATTTTAATTACAATCAACAGTCACTTCAAAAAGCCCAACAAAGTCTATATTGGAACAAAGCAAGAAAAGATTAAAGAGTTAGATCACAAAAGCTATACAAGATTCCTGGGCATCTGGCTGGGCAACAAAGACCAGACCAAGGATACTATTTATAGAATTCAACAAGAGATCCAATCAGTCTTACCAATCCTGGAGAAAAAGTTAATCATGGATAGGCATGCGGAATATATAATTAATAGGGTTCTAATTCCAAGAATTGAGTACAGAATGTAGCACAGCTCTATAAGCACATACTCAAGTAATCGTCTCTTAGCACAATTAAGAAAAACATTTAAACAAGTAGCCAGAATTACAAGAACAATAGCAAACGTATCCATACATTATAAGGCCTTCTACAAACTCAAAAGTATTTATAAAATTCAAATAGAAAGCCAAATTATCAACCTTACGAACTGCCTTAACAACATAAATCATGCTGGCATATCAACTCTTATTTGTCTCAAACAAGTACAAATAAAACACTGGGAACCAGCAAACATGCTTTCAGATGACACCTCCCACAACCCTTACAAGAAAAACTTCACAGCTCAAACACTTAAAATGGCCAACAAACTAGGAATTACTTTCTCGGATTCATAATGGAAAGACATGTTTCAATGGAAAGGAGAATATATTACAATCCAAACCCTGCTGAATGATCCTAAAGCCTATAACAAAGCAGTAATCTCATTAAGAAAACATAATATCATGTTTGCAGATCAACTTATAGACAAGAAATCCAACACTCTATTAAATTGAAAAATGATTCAAGACCTACGAAGTCATGGACATGGACCAGTTCCTAGCTGATATCAGACAATAAAACAGATTCTGGCAAATGAGTTTGAAGTACTAAAGATAACATGGGCTAGGTATAATTGGGTAACACAGAATAGATCACTTTTCACCACAGAAAAACCAGCTGATCCAAGAAGATGGAGCTGGCAAGTGTATATGAACAGTACTAACAAGAAGCTCTGCTGGACCAGAAGCAAAGACATAGTGGTATTTAAAGCAAAGAAATTGAGTATTATCAAGTTAGTTCAAGTAGACTTCCAGAAACAACAGAGTTCACAAGGACACAACCAGGACATAGAGACATTAGAGAAAACCATATACTCACATTTACCTGGATCAATAATATAAAAAAATATAGGAGAAACAAGAAGCCAATCATTCCTATTGAAGTCTATACACTAGAAAATCTGGTTAAGGATAAGAAAGAAAAGACATATCTACAGGATATACCTACATCATAGCTTCAATTTGTGGAGATTGAAAATTATGGTAGGCAAATTATACAAGACAATATATTGGAAAGAGATCTTCGTATCCTGCTATATGAAGAGTATTATCTAAACGTGGTCCAAAGTTATACTGGTCCATATCAATTCTATACTGATGGATCACTAGGGTATGCACAAGACCAGTCATTAAGAATGGGTGCAACATAGGGCTCCTAACGATACCATTTCGATATCAGTTCGATACTCAATTTACTATAAATTTATATGAGTGGGTCACAACCCATATATTAAATTTACTATAGATTGATACCATTTCGATACCACTTCGATATCGGTTCAGTATTTTTTGGAGCCCTAGTATAGCATGAATACAAACTGAAGGTCCTAATTCTGGAAGAACATTTCAAGCAACTGTGGAAAACTGGCCTTTATCAACCAGGGTGAAATTAGTAGCAATTCTTCTAGCAATCCTCTCAGTCCCTAAGGACAACACAATTGAAATTAAAACAGATAGCTCTTCCTGTATAAACACTTACTTGGCTATAATCAAACCACATCCCAAGGAAACTTTAAAAAAGCAAATGAAAAAACCAAATTGGCAGCTCTGGACAAGACTTGTCAATATCATATTCAAGAAGAATTTACTCCTAAAGCTTACTAAAGTCAAAGCCCATAGCAAAGATTCTTATAACAATCAGGTAAACCTGCTAGCTAAGAAGGCCAAGGAAGAACCAGAGGTCCAATGGAGATCCTTATCCACAATAATACCCATTATAGTACCAAAGTGAAATAAGATTCCTATTGATATTTCAACTAGAGCATTTCTCAAGGATTACAACGAAAGGGAAATTCTTATGCAATAAACTTCGCAAAACCAAATCTAGCAAAGATGGAAGAAAGAGATCCAAAATCCTGAAAAGTTTGACTGGAAAGGCCTCTGGGACTTCTATAAAGACAAAGGATTCCTCACTAAAGATAGGTCCCTAAAGTATTTAGCATATAAAATTTATATCTCTTTACGTCCATGTTTTCTAGAGGACATAATTCCTAGCTCTTTATTTCAATAGGGACATAATTCCAGAAATGATATATATAAATGCTTAAAACTATAATGAACCTTTGTAGATGGTTTTTTTTATTTCTTAATATAGAAATGAAAATTTTTAATAATAAGGGACATTTGAATTATGTCTTTATAAATAATTTAGGAACCCATCTTTATCCCTCACCACTTCCTTTAAAGCAGCAGGAAGTAGGACATTCAAGACTAAACTGATTCATAATGAACTTCCAACTATGGACAATCTAATTAAAAGGAATGTATTAGAAATATCCAATAGCCTGTGTGTACTCTGCCACCTCTAAGAAGAAACCCTAGATTATCTACTAACATGCAAGGAAATACAAGAACTCAAGAAGAACATATAGTACCAAGTCCAGGACAAACTTATAAAAGAGTGGATCCCACAATATACTGACAAAAAGGTGGATGGAAAGCATGTAGCAATAGATATACTCTTTGGCAAATGGAAAGTAGAGAAAACTGACTTGGCCAAGGAATTAATTAATACATCTATTGGTCTCTGGACAAAGGAAGATATAGAAGAATGGACCAACACCCTTTGGTTACTAAAGATTTCCAAAGTCACATTCAGGAGAATTCTCAACAAACTCTTCAGTTTCTGGTGTAATAAGATAAGAAAGCTAATTTGAAACCCTAAATGCAAAAAAGTTCAAGAACACAAAAAAAGTTTCCTGAAAAAAAGCAAAAGAAAGGAGACAACCATATCCAAGCACAAGACCATCAGTACACAAAATTCTCAAAAGGGAAAGGAACATTCCAATAAGATCCATCAAGCTCAAGAGCAGTGGCAACTTATTCAGGGATAATAACCAGTCAAAGCTATATACCCGAAATCACAAGGGTGTTATGGGATAAGATAAAAGAAGGAAGAAAATGGCTAGGGATATGAAGTAATCAAAATTTTGCCAAGGTAAACTATAGTGATGAACTGCAGGCAATGAATTTGTGTTTTCTTAGGAATAGAAAACAAGAGGAAACAACTTTATTCATCTCCAAAATTATATTTAGAGGTTAACAACCTAAGATGGGTATTCAAGTATAAGTAATTAGTTTATGCATATAAGTCAAATATATATGAATATGTCTTTTTTTAAAGATTAAACAAACACAATAAATACTTGATTGATTACAGAAAAAAAAAATGAAATAATTATATCTATTAAATAATTTCGTTAACTAAAATAATTGTATCAATTTAATTTTAATTAAAATAATTGTGTCAATTTAATTTTAATTAAAATAATTATATCACAATTGTATTATAATTGCATCAATTATATAAAAAATTATTGTCAATTCAATTATTAAAAATTTCAATTTTAATTGTATTTGACTTAATTCAATAATTACTACTATATATATAATATACAATATATAAAAAAATTTTTTATAGGTTAAATTTATTAGCAAATCAAAAATTGTCTTGCTTGACATTTATATTTTTAGATTTGGCAGCCTAAGTCAATCAAATCTGAAACTGGAATATTTATTAGGAGATTAAAGAATTCTTTAAAAAATCATGCTTCACTTAATCACAAGAGCTCCTAGATTTAATAGCTTAAAGCTAATTAATGATTAAAACTGGAGCATTCACTAAAAAGTATATTATATTGAGGTTCCTCTGCCATATTAATTATATAAGTGAAAGGTATAATATAATAAGCAATTTAGGAAAATAGTCAGTAGTATTCACTGCTCTTATATAAATTGGATCAGTAGGTTAGATGGTTTAAAACTAATGATAGAATTTTCATCCCTTAGATAGGTTTCTCCAAAAAATATGAATCTACTTTTTATAAGTATCATTAGTATTGCTGAGACAATAATTAGATAGGCTAATATTTAGCTGTTATAATAGCAATAGATGATATTTGATGTAATATAAAATTGATTATTATTGACCTGTGGGTCTATAGCACAGTGGTTAGTGCTCTACAGGTCAGATCACAAGATACCAGTTCAACCCCAGGTGAAGGCGGTTGAATAGAATTAATATGGTATCTGGCATCATAATCAATCATATGCTGTTTCTCATATAAAGCCATTCACATGCCGATCCGGTAAGGCGTTGAGATTGTGATTTCCCGTTAAGGTGTTGTGGCATAACGATCGTCCGGTTGGTGCATGATGATCATTGAGAAGTTCTTCCTTCATATGTAAGTTGTGCAGGCCCCCTATGTATGTTGTACCCAATAGGCTGAATTCGACCTAGGATTTCCTAGTTTGGAGCTATCCCAATTCAATGCTTGCTTAAAAGAAGTCGGTCCCGTCGAAAAGGATCTACTGAAGCCGCAGGTAGTGACAAGAAGCAAGTATCCCCTCTGAGGGTCCAAACAAAAAGTATCGTGGTGTCCTGAAATCCGAAGACCAACTACTGAGGAATAGACATAGCTTTTAGAAACCGGGTTATAGGTTAGGTGGTTTAAACTAGTGATAGGTATTCCCCCCTATAGAAACCCTACCCGATATATAAAATACCGCACCATGAGTATACAGTTGACATGTTGGGTTCAAAAAGATGGATGGTAAGCTGATATGTCACGGTATTAGGCAGTGTTGGTTTACAATTGTAGACTACATAATTGGTACAATAGTACAATTTCCAATTGTAAAAGGACACTTGATGTAATTCGATTTACACAAGTATCAATAAAGATTTGTATTGTTGCACATTCATCTATAAAAAAAATAAAAAAAAAAATTTATAATCATAATATCTTTGAAACAAACTCAATAATATTATAAGTAAAGATTTTAAAATATTTTTCATGAAATAAAAATTCAAATCTTTTATATTTTTTTCTTTAAACATAATTTTTTTAACTAAAAAAAAAATTAATAACAATAGCATATAATCTAACTGTATATTAATATCTAAATATAATTTTCTTTTTTTTTTTAATCACAAACAAGTATTGAATGCGAGACTTTATTTAAATTTAGAATTTACTGTTATTACATTAACAATCTTTACAAAAGTAAATTAATTGTAGCCTATCACAACAAATTTATTGATGCCAAGTACTACCACAGAGATGGGCTCACACCAATAGTGCTGAATGGTTAATGCCAGTTCAAAACGATGATATTACTGTTGAAATAAAAATTAATTTGTCAGTATGGTTTAGTAATATGTTTAACAAGTTTAAAATTTTGTTAAATATAATATTATCATTTGTATTTAGATTGGATAATTTAGAGCTTGATGTTTTTTTTCCATTTAATGCTGGACACAAGTAAAGTTGTTGCCATAGCAAACTGTATTTTCTATGCCTTATAGAGAGCCTTGAGTGTGTAGTTGGAGATCTCTTCCTTTTTCTCAAATATATTGAATGGAAGATTGAATTTGCAAATGGTTAAGTTAATCAGAATGTTTGATATTAATTTAAGTGTACTAGAGAAATTGGCAATCTTGATGCTTTTCAAATTAAGTTTTAAAATAAGATTTTCAAGTTTGAATTTCTTTTTGTTGATTAAAGGCTTGATGTAGACACAGAAGAAGATATATAACAGGTCCTTAGGATATGTATTATATCTTGGGCAAAGATTGTTCAGATAGTGGATAGGATATCGTTTATGAAGTTTAATTCTGGTTAGGGGCTGATTAGCAAAAAGTTTGGTCCTGAATATTGATAATGCCTTGTATTTTAACTGATCAAAACTTTTTAACTTATTATTTGCTTTGATGATGGTTTCCAGTTCATTCAAGAAAGAGGGTTTGAAAGTAGCCATATCACTAAGGAGTATATCAAATAAGTTGGTATGATGGTTTACAAATTTGATTCAGTATATAACACTAGTTGTGTAAGTATTATTAATTAGTGGTGAAGATATAGCTGTGAAGGGAAAGCACTGAGGAATTGGTGAATTTATCTTAAGAAGGGTATCAGGTGGTAATTAGTATTCTTTCAAGTTATGTCACAAAATAGTAAGGTTTTATGTTACTATACTGGTGTTGTACTTATTGATAAATCTACTGAAGAGGATTTTAACTAATCTGTTGATATAGTCGGGAATTTTCAAATTAGGGATTTTATTAAAGTAAATTTTGATGATTGATAACTTTGAAACATTGATAAAATTTTGGTAGAGTATTGATCAAAAAATGCATCAAAAATTAGAATGCAATGTGTATACAAGGAAGTTGGTAAATTTTGATACTATAATATTATTATCTTTTTTGTTGTGGTGTAAATGTATAATAGTTGGTTAAGCAATTGGAATAGGTGGTAAGATTATTATTTGTGGAATAGTTTGTGGAATCGCTAAGAAAAACTCTATTAACTGATGAGTATTGTTAAGTAAATAGTTTGAATTATGTTATATGGTATGACAAATTGATTTAAGATTGCTTATACATTTTTCTTTGATGCAAGACTGGACTGGGCATGAACAAAGTATTATCTTTTTATTATCAAGTTGATAATACTTGCCTTTGATGATTAAGGAATAGATGGTATTAATATGAATTTTGATTAAGTTAATGAGATTATTTTCCAGAAAGACTCAAAATTTAGTTTTTAATATTTTGGGAACAAATATTGAGTCTTCATAAATAGAAGAAGACATAGCAGGAATAAGGGAGAACCAGGCAGGTACTGGACCTGATTTATGTATTCTCTGTATATATGTAATTTCTCCCATATTAATTTGGTATTTTGGTGATATATATAAGTATTGTGGACAGTTTTGATGTTGATATAATAAAGAGAAAGAGCAGTCAATTTTTGGAGTTTGGCTATTAAACCGATTGAACTTTCATGATTTTTATGATTGTAAGAACAAGGAAATGAACAAACTCTAATGTTATATCTTTTAGCCAGTAAGGCTGCTAATATAATCTATAAATCTTCAAAATAATATAGAAAGCAAATTGAACAACACTGAATTGCACATGCCACTTGTATAGATATGATATTCTTTACTGTATAAGAAATAATTTTGGAGTTTGTGAGTTTAATGATTAAAATTTTAATAGCAGTGAGGTTATGATGATTTTGAAGCCTAACTGTATTGAGTCCAGCCTGTAAGTACAAGATCTTGTTGAAAATAATTCATTCGATGCCAAGTTTGGCTTTAATTGGTTTGTTCATTTTCCTTTTGAAAGCTGTTATTTCTCTGTTAGAAGGAATTGCAATATTGATTATATATTTTAATTGGGCTGGTATAATCCAGTAGGAGGCTTGTTTAATTATTAAGCTATTCTATTCTTTTTGCAAGGTAATTGTATTAGTAAATTTTTGAACTTTTTCTAAGAGTTTGTTTTTTGTGATGTTGATGAGGATCTGCCTAACAGGTATACTCCCAGGTATCTGATGTCATCTTTGATTGATTTAGGATAAATCTTTTTCTCTTCAATAATAAAAAACTGTTTTCTCCTTTGATTGAATACTTTCAAGTTAGTAATTAATTCAGTTTTCTTTTTATTGCACTTAATGGAATTTAGATGCAGAAATAAGCAAAAAGTGTTTGTTACCTCCTGTAGAGAATGTATATTTGAAATGAAGAGAGTGACGTCATCCATATAGGCAAGGACCTTGGAGATTGTAATATATTTGATTGATATTTTAGTAATCATTGGGTTATAAAAAATGGTCCATAGAAGAGAGAAAAGGGTTTCATCTTAATCAAGACCTTTACTGACTTTCAAGGATTCAAAGAGCTTGTAGTAGGTAATTAATTTTAGTTCTCTTTTATTCAGGAGATTGAAAACCAGTGATGTGATTTTGGATAAAAGTTTGATATACTCCATAGTTTTGTTGAGGCTGGAGAGGTTAATTGAGTCAAAGGCTTTGGAAATGTTGAAGGATGCCACCCAGATTTCTTTGTTTAAATTGTTTGCAGTATTAATATTTGTAGTAACAATTGCAATCAGTTCAACAGTGCTCTGGTTTTTGAGAACAGCAATGTTTGATTCTGATAAGACCTTGTATTTTAAAAAATTGGTTGAGAGTCTATTATTAATTATTTTTATAAAAATTTTCCTGCTTGTTTCAATAAGAAATATTGGACATGTATCAGTCAGATCATATGACCATACAAATTTTTTTTGGCAGGAGAATAATGATTAACTATTTTCAGAATTTGGGTACTTTGCTTGTTGTTATGGTATTGTTAAAAAGAGCTAGGATGTATTTCTTTGCTGTTGGACCAATTTGAGTTCAAGCTTCATAAGGAATTAAGATAAGTCTGGGGGCCTTGTGCTTGAATAGCTCATTGAATACCTTTTTCAGTTCTTGATCAGAAATTGTAATATTGATGTTATCAAAGGTATCATTAGAATATGTTTTAAGGATTTATATTCAAGTCTCCATTTATTATTGAAGAAGAATGGTTTGGGATCAAGGATTCTTTTAAAGTGGTTAGAAATTATTGTTGTAAGCTTATTAGGATTATTATGTAGTTGGTTGTCATCACTCAAAAGAATGAAGAGATCAAGAGAAGCTTTAAGTCCCCTAAGACTTTTTTTAGAGCATTTTTGGATCTGGTTCAGAATCTATGATAGTTTGCTTCTATTCCTGTTTGTAATTCTTGTATGATAATCTCATTTCACTTAGATAATTTTTCTTTAATCAAAATTTTAAAAGTTTTTGAGATCTCTGATGCCATTGGTAATTTTTCACAATACTGTTAATGCAATGGCTGAAAGCTTTATAAAAGGTTTATTTTGATTGTTTTCTTTCTGTTAATTATTTTCTTTACAGCTTTTATAGCTCTAGTATAGTACTTGAGTGAATCTATATTCTGTATAACTGATAAGTATTTTTTTGGAAGGATATTATTGTCAAAGGCATCTTTAATAGTATTATTCATGAAATCCCAAGTGGTGGTGCTGTTAGCTATATATGTAAATTTGATATCTTCTTAAAAAGCTTTAATATTTTCTGGACTTGCTTCTTTAAATTGATATACTTTAGTGTTGAAGCAAATTCTTTTTGGTTTGTATTCAAACCAGTCAAAGATAATGGTTACTTGTTTGTAATCAGAAATTATGGCTGTTTGTTCATAAATCTTATATGAGAGTATTTTGCTTGTCAAATTGTTAGTAATCCAAATTTGATCAATTTTAGAAGTACTGCTATTTGTGATATATATATATTGCTATTACTTGTTTATTACTTTGACTATGTCTACAAATTTATGAAGGTAGTAGTAGATGTGTCTTTTGTATGCCAAAGTTTCAGCATTTATATAAAATGCATAGATGGAATATGTGTTGAAGTCCCTTGCAATGATTATATATTTGTTGTGATATTCTTTAATAAAATTTTTAAAAATCCTAATAGCTACTTTTTTCAGTTTTGGGTCATAAGAAAGATAGCAAGAAATAATTATTGTATCCACTTTAGGTTTGAACTTTAGGTGAATAGTATACCAGAATTCATTGAAGACAAAAGTTTAAAGATATGGTTGATTATGGTTTTGGTTAAAGTATAGCAGTGCCATTACTAACTGTATTATTGGGCAGACTTGTAATTATAGTTATATTGTTTAAAGATTTGAAAAGCAAGTTTAATTTAGTAATTTTAGCCTCAGAGCAACAAAAGATGTACCTTTCACTAATTAAGGATTTGATGATTTTGAATAATTTGGTTCTATTGTTGAGGCCTCTAACATTAAGTGTAAAGATTGTAATGAGATTTTTAAGAAAAATCTTGATGAAGGAAAAATATTATTGAGAGGAGTTGATATAGGTGTTAAGATTAAAGGAGGAGCATTGTTAAGTATAGAGCTTCTAAAAAATTGACTTGAGTTAAGCATTGTTATACATATGATCAAGTAAGCTTGGGTAAGAGGGTCAGATTTGAGTTAGATAACTCTGGCTTGGTGATAAATTCTGCTGAAGTTTTTCAAAGTGGAATAGTTTTCTAAAGAGTTTGATTTTATTTGTGAGGATTCTATCCTCAACTATAGGGAGGAATAGTATAATGTTTTCAGACTTAAGTTTCTCTTATGCAGTAGTAAAGCTTGAAAGGTTGGGCAATATTGAAGAGATTCATTCTTTTGGAATTTCTCCTGTATAGTTATCTTTGATTCTTCTAATTGTTGTGTTAAAATCTGGATAATCCCTATTGAGGCTGTCATTCGTGATACCTAACTCTTCCTCTACTAGAGAGAATTTTTCTGGCATATTAGATTTTTTTGATTGGATTAATCCTTCCTTAATCCAATCAGGACCTAGGGAGAGTTTGAAAAGAATTTGCTTCTAAGTTTTTTAATAAATTCTTTGACTTCGTCTTGGTTGATTATGGATAGAATGTTTCCATTATTCTTATTGTACCAATGTGCTAGTGGCAGGGGTATCTTGGCTTTAATAAAATCTTGTGGTAGCTTTCTAACTGCATAGTTTTTATCTTTAAAGATTTGAACATCTCCAAGAATTCTTTCTGGATCATTGTCCACTGGGAAATAGTAAGCGATATATTTTGATAGTTCTGTATATGATGGGAAGAGAGTTTGCTTTGATAATAATAAGTTAAAATATAAATCTGGCAGTTTGTTAGAAATATAATAATAGTCCTTTAATTTGCCAGTTAATTCGTACAGGTTTCTCAAGTCAGCTCTATTTCTAATAGGAAAAATGTCTTGAACTTCAGCTTTAAGGTCAACAGGATTTCTAGAAGATTTGGTTTTTGTATAAAGAAGGAGAGAAGGGGCAAGTCAAAATTATAGTAGGCCCTAAGACAATCTGCCACCTCTTTGATAAATTTTGAAGAGATAATAAGGATGACTTTTGATAATTTGATTTTGATTGTCACTGGGATTTTATTAGATATGTTGAAAAGATTTGGAAGTTTCATTTTGATTAATTCTTCATACTTTTTGTAAAGTTCTTGGTAGTCTACTTTTGGAAGTAAGGGGTCAAAGAAGAAGTTGAATCCATATTTCAAGAGTTGGGCAACTTGTCAATATTTCAGTTTTGTAAGATCAGTTGACCTGAGGTAGGTTGTGAACAAAGCTTTATTGATAATAACTCTGATTTTTTTCTTTGTTAACCTTGTAATAAAACTGATATTATTTGCTTTTAAATAATTGGCTTTAAATTCATTCTTAATCTTTTTATATTCCAGCTGATATTGGCCTTTGATTAGATCATTTTTTATGAAGGTTCTAAAAAAGTCTCTATCACTGTAAACGATTTTGATAAAAATAGCTCTTAATGATAATCTGGGTAGACCTTTGGAGTCATTTTTAAATTTGATAAAAAGATTGAGAATGGTTTCTGGAGTTCTAAAGCATTTGGTTATTTCATCACAATAGATTAAAATTTTGATTTGCTTATCTTCCAAGTTGATTGCATGAATATCTTTTTCAAATAGGTTAGTTGTTGTGGCTGATAGTACTGTTTCAGTTTTATCGACCCATGTCATGGGGCTAGATATAGTTAATAGTTGTGGCTCGATTTGTGTAGATAGTTTATCAATTTCCATTTTAGTGGAATATTGTGTGCTGATAGGAATGATATTATTGTTATATAGAAGAGTAGGATATATCATAACTTGTTTCAAATTCATATGATTTGTTTTGTTATTGTCAAAGGATAGTACAAACTCAGGGATAGATGCAAGAATTGTTTCAAAAGAAGAATCAGGATGTATAATATTGTCGTCACTTGTTTTGTTGATTATTTCCTCAGTTGGTACTGGTATGTTTGAAGAGGGTAAAGGTGTTTTGGTTTTCCTGTCCAAGATAAAGGTTTGATTTTCTTCAAAGGTAGTAATATTCAGTTTTTTCCAAGGGACATATAAACCATAGTTGAGGCCAAGTTTCACAATTTCTTTTATAATATTCATTCTATCATTATCAGTAATATAAAAAATATGTTGGAAGTCCAAAAATGAATTTAGATCTCCCAGTAACATTGATTCAGGAGATGATCAAGATACTAAGGTTTGTATTGAAGAGATTTTTATTTTTTGGTAATCTTCAAAAGAAGCATTGATAACTTTGATACTTTCTAATTCATCTTGTATAGAGCAAACTAGTATAAGCCAGACTTTTGGACAGTTGCCCAGCTTGGAAAGGTGAGTTGATGTGGTAGCAATGACTTTGTTAGTTTTTATATTTTTATAAATGATTATAACTTGGGAGTTTTGGATATTAGTAACAAAAACGTCAAGTAGAATATGTTTATAATTGTTTACTTGACCCTTAGGAGATGAAGTCCTTCAAAGTCCTTGGTTTTTTTCTTGGAGGAAGAAATTTTTTTGTTTTCCTTATATAATAATTTTTTGACAATATGGATATATGTGTGAGAGAGTTTTTTTTTTATCTAAATATAATTTTCTATAAATAATATTATTAAATCTATTTATATACATACAGTATATATATACAGTATATATATTATTATTTAATTCATATAATTAAATAAAAATATTATATAAAAGTATATAATTTATTAGTATCAAATAAAAAATAATAAATGTTTTTTTTTAATTAATTAATAAAAATTTTATTATTTTTTGAATTGATAAAATTAATTAATTAAAATACAGTATAAAAAAATTTTAAAAAAAATTATTTTAACTATTTATAAAAATTAATAATTTAAAATATATAATATTTGCTGATCCCTTTACCAATCCAAAAAAAAAACATTTTTAAAAATATTCTTTATATCTAATAATAAAGTCTATATATTTTCCTTAATATCTTACTTCCTGAAGGCTAGTGCCTTCTTTACTTATTTACTTTTTTTTCTTTAACAACTTTATATATTTTAATGACAAAATAAATAAAACTTTATTCATTAGATTTATAATAAAAATACTTTATTAAAAGAAAAAACTTATTGAAAAAATATTCACCATTATACTTTCTTTAGGTTTAAAACTCCAGAAAATAAATTATTAATAAATATATTTTCCAAGCTCTATAAGAATTTTAGGTTTACTATAAATGAATATCTTAAGTCAAGGTAGGTGAATAAGCTAGTAGACTCTATTCTTTCAGATGTATAATCTTTTTTTATCAATTATATATATATATAATAATACTTTCAAGTATATGAAAAAAATTTTGGTTTTTTAAGGAATTTTGTCTATTTCAGTTTAACCTTGAATTTTTTGTTACATTGAAAATTCTAGTTGAAAATTGGCCGAAATTTTGAACTGATTGATTAATATATAAAAGAAATATAATAAGATATATACTTCTTATATATTTCATGTCATACTATACTAAAATCAATAATACAACTAGATATGAAAAAAGAGTAAAGTATTAAGGTATTCTCTTATTAAAAGTGATTTGAAGTTTTTCTTCTCCTTTCTTGGACTGGTTTCTTTTCTTTTCAAGATTAAAGAAAGTTCTTATTAAACTGATAATTAATTTAGATGTGTTTTTATTTACTAGTACAAACTTTTTCTTCTCTTTTATTTTTAAAGATTACAAGATTATATTGAAGTGACAGTTTGAATGTAGACTGACAATAATCTCTTAAAGTTAAGGTTTTAATATCTAATTTTAAGAAGAAACAACTTTATTATTTTCACAATCACATCTAGAAAGTTAGGATTTGAAAAGTCTAAAATAGTTAATATTATGTAGTAATAGCTTAATGAATATACTTTCTTGTAATAAAATAGTTAATAAATAACTAGATCATATGAGCAATATAATAGTCTTAATATTAAGAATTCAAGAATCATGTACAAATCTAAAAATAACTTTTTAACAAATGTTCTATTATAAAGAATAGTTTATTTTTAGTATAGTATTATATTGTATATTGTACTATTATTTCTAAACAAATTAAATAAACATGTTATAACAATCTAATTAAAAGGAAAAAAAATTACTTTTATATATGAAATATATTTCAAAACAAGGTATAAACATATCAATTATCTATTACAATCTCAAAAAATTGAATTCAAAAAGCAATAATTCAAGAAAATCTAGTAGTGATTATTCTAAAAAGATTATAACATATGAATCAAAAGCAATTAGTTAATATTTATATTATAATTCAAGACTTTTTTAAGAATTTTAACAATTAAATTATCAAATATTAATATCAAAGTATCATATTTAACAATTTTAAGATATTTGATCAATTTGAATTACAAAATTAATTTATCTTTAAAAACATTTATATTTATTATTGCTTATAAAAAAGTTTATATTATTTGGATAAAAAAATATCTTGATAATAATTGGAAAAAAACATTATTTTCTAATAAAATAACATTATAACTATTCAAAAAAACAATTATTCAATAGTATAAAGATATAAGACCAGTTAAAAGAATACTTAAAGATTATATTAAAATCTTTATATAGGAAGGATTTTTATAAAAAAAAATTTTTCTCTTTTTTGTTTTAAAGAAATTATGAATACAAAATTTTATATCAAATTTTATAAAATCATAAACAAGAAATTAATAAACTACTTGAAAACAAATAATGCTTTTAACAAGATAATTATTTCAAGTATACAAGTAAAATTTCTAAAGTATTTTTAAATAAAAATTTTTCTGAAATTATTAATTGGCCTTCTAACAATTTAGATTAAATTCCATTGAAAATCTTTGGATTATCATTAAAAGAAATGAAAAAATGAGATTATCAAAAAATATTTTAGAATTAGAACAATTTATAATAGAAAAATAGGATAAAATTCTAAATAAGATTTTAAATAGTTTTATATATTTAATAAAAGAAAAATATAAATTAATAATTGAAAATAATAATGAAATAATTAATAATTAATTATATATTAATAAATCTCTAGATTTTTAACTTTATTTTGATATATTTTTTATTAATTTTTATGCAATAATTTTTGAATAATAAATAAATAAATAAATTCTAAAATTTTTTATACTATAATATAATTTATATTTATATTTTTGAATATAATTAATAATCTGTTATTAAATTGTAATTTCTAACTGTATAATATTGAAATAGGTGTTTAAATTTGACATAAAATGAATATATATATTATAATTGAATTGTGGTGTCACTTGTATCACTTAATTATTTTCTATTAAATCAATAATCTAAAAAACTTTTTAAAGATTTAAATACTAAATAAATTACTTCGAAATAAATTTCAATATAAATATAGAATTTTTAAAAATTTTCCAGGCATTTTTTTTTTCGTTTTTCATTTTGAATCTGGTTAAAAATCTATGAAATATAGTAGAGATATCATTTATTACTTTAATCTTGCTTTCTAATTTTAAATCTAAATTTTTATAATATACTGTATCGACCATTACATTCTAATTGGATACAGTAATGCTGTGTTCGGTCACAAGTGTAACTATTTATATCGCTTAATAGAAATTTTCTCGGGGTTTTATTTACTATCATTGTTGAAAACCAAAGAATACAAAATGATAACAGAATTCTATACGAATTTATCTCTAGACTTCTTCCAACTTCTTGAAGATGCAGATGACTATAATGTAAATATTAAAGTTGGGGAAAATACCGAAACCAAAGAATTTCACGCACATTCTACAATTTTAAGGGCATGTTCACCTTATTTCAAAAGGGCGCTCTCCGATTCATAGGTTACCATTAAAGATGGGGTCATTTTATTTAATAAGCCGAATATTTCCCCAAACGTTTTTACACTAATTCTTAAGT
>CAJVPV010000954.1:0-18028 GCA_910591835.1 Acaulospora morrowiae
AACTTTCGCTTAAAGTTTATTTAACCAGATCACATGATTACCTCACGTTGGATCATACCTTATGTTGGTCCCTCACAATAATTTATTATTATTGTTTAAACCTTTTAATATTATGCGTATTTAAAAAAAATAAAAAAATAAAACATCAAAAATAATAATACGTGAGTAACTATTGTTATGGGTAATGGTAGAATGATTTCGTGATGCATTTTTGCATTACACAATCGCTAGACGCCTAAAGCCTAATCATATGAAAATTAGGTACCCTAGTTTAAATAGCTAGATTATGAGCACGAAGAGTATAGTCTAGTCCGGTAGAATAGAATATTGAATCATTTTGTAAAAATAGCACACGTTTGAAATACTGTAAATATTTTTCATAACACACTTGTAACTTTAATTGCGCAACTAATAAAAAAACTAGATCTTATTAAACTGACAGAAACCGAAGTGGTAAGTTATCCAATAGAAGTAAGGCATTCTATAAGAAGAGTCCAAAGAACAGAAATTACTGTGTTACACTTGGCTAATCTTAATCCACACTTCGAGTTAAAGCCTTGTTTTACTAAGACTTACCAGTCGTGACACGAAGCTAACCACATTATGGAATAGGGGATGGATGTGGGATTAGAATGGGATAGACAATTAAGGATTAAATGAGATATGAAATAGAATCAATGGGATTTTTTAAAATGGGATATAAACGGCAAGTATAATCGGGTCTAAAGTCATCACAATCAACTAACCAAATTAAGCGATTACACATCCGTTTTATCAGTAGAGTTTATGCCTGATCGCTTTCGCTTTTTGTTCTGTATTTTGAACTGTCGTTAATAATGGATTTTACCAAAAAAATGATTAAAGAATCGAGAGGTAATACTTATTAATAAGTTGAGCAAATTCATATCAAAGGTGTTTTAATTGATCTGAGGTTATATTCTTGACTTTAGAGAGTGAGCATATCTTCATTAATATTTGAGTAAATTCATATCACAGCTGTTTTAATTGATCTGAGTTATATTCTTTACTTAAACTACCATTGCAGACTGTAAGCATATTTTAATTAATGTTTGTTGAGTGAATTCGTATCAAAAGTATTTTAATTGATCAGAGTTTTTCTTTTCTTCAGGGAGTAAGCATATCTTCATTAATTTTTGTTGAGTAAATCCATGTCAAAGGTGTTATAATTGATCTGAGTTGTATTTGTTACTTTTAGCGGGTAAGCAGAATTTTTATTAATATTTGTTGAGCAAATACATGTCAAAGGTGTTTTAATCGATCTGAGTTATCTTCTTTACTTTAACTACGATTACAGATTGTAAGCATATTTTTACTAATATTTGTTGAGCAAATTCATATCAAAGGAGTTTTATTGAGCTGAGTTATATCTTTATTTACGATTATAGATGGCAAGCGTATTTTTATAAATATTTGTTTAGTAAATTTATATAAAGGTGTTTTAATTAATCTGAGTTATATACTATTTACTTTAACTACGATTACAGATGGTAAGCATATTTTCACAAATATTTTTAAGTGAATTCATGTAAAAGGTGTTTTAATTGATTTGAGTTATGTTGTTTTCTTTAACTACGATTACAGACCGTAAGTATTGTTCATTAATATTTGTTGAGTAAATTCATATCAAAGTTGTTTTAATTGACCTGAGTTGAATTTTTTACTTTAACTACGATTACAGACCGTAAGCATATTTTTCATTAATATTTTTTGAGTAAATTCATATCAAGTGTTTTATTAATTTGAGTCATATTCTTACTTTAACTACGATTACAGAATGTAAGCATATTTTCATTAATATTTGTTGAGTGATTTTACATAAAAGGTATTTTCATTGATGTGAGCTATATTCTTTACAATAATTACAGATGGCAAGCATATTTTCATTATATTTGCTGAGTAATTCATATCAAAGGTGTTTTTAATTTATGAGTTATCTTCTTTACTTAAACACGATTACAGACAGTAAGCACATTTTAATTAATATTTCTTAAGTAAATTCATATGTTAATTACATTAACTATTATACAGACTGTGGGTATATTTTCATTAATATTTGATGAGTAAATTCATATCAAGTGTTTTTATTGATCCGAGTTATATTCTTTATTTTAGGGAGTAGGTATTTTTTATATATTAGTTGAGTAAATTCATATCAAATTTGATTTGATTGATCGAATTTATAATATTTTGTTTTAGGAGGCAAGCATATTTTCATTAATACCTGTTGAGTAAAATTCGCATAAATGTGTTTTACTTGATATGAGTTATTTCTTTACTTTTAGATTGTAAGTATATTCTCGTTAATATTTATAGAGCAGAGTTATATAAAAGGAGTTTAATTGATTTGAATTATATTCTTTTATTCTAGGGTGTAAACATATTTTCATTAATATTTATTGAGTAAATTCATATCAAGGGTTTTTTTAAGTGATATGAGATATATTCTTGATTTTAATTATTATAGACGGTAAGCATAATTTTATTATATTTGTTGAATAAATTCATAGCAAAGGTGTTTCAACGGATCTGAGTTATATTCTTAACCTTAACTACAATCACAGACAGTAAGCAGATTTTCATTAATATTTGTTGAGTAAATTCAATTTCAAAGGTGTTTTGATTGATATGAGTTATATTCTTTGCTTTAATTACAATCACAGACAGTAAGAATATTTTTATTAATGTTTGGTTTGTTGAGTAAATTCACATCAAGGCTTTTGTTGATCTGAGTTATATTTTTTTAGCGGGTAATCATATTTTTTATTAATATTTGTTGAGTAAATTAATATCAAAGATGTTTTTATTTATCCGAGTTATGTGATTTACTTAAACCACAATTACAGAATGTAAGCATATTTAATTAATAATTGTTGAGTAAATTTGTATCAAAGATATTTTAATCGATCTAAATTATATTATTTGACCACAATTACAGATGGTATTTCTATTTTCATCAGTATTTGTTGAGTAAATTCACATCAAAGGTGTTTTATTGACGAGTTATATTTTTTGCTTTTAGCTGGTAAGCATTTTCGTCAATATTTGTTGAATAAGTTTATATAATAAGTGCCTCTAATTGATCTGAATTATATTTTTACTTTAATTACTATTACAGACGGTAAGCATATTTTAATTAATATTTGTTGAGTAACGTTTTTTTAATAGATCTGAGCTATATCCATTAACTACGATTACAGACGGTAATTATATTTTCACGAATATTTGTTGAGAAAATTCGTATCGAAGGTGTTTTATTGGTCTGAGCTATATTATCTGCTTTAATTACAATTAAAGACTGTAGGCATATTTTTATTAATATTTGTGAGTAAATTGATATCAAAGAGGTTTAATTAATCTGAATTATATTCTTATACTACGATTATAGACGGTATGCATATTTTCATTAATATTATTAAGTAAATTTATTATTTATATTAAGACGCTTGATTGATCTGAATTATATTCATTTAACTACGATTACAGACGGTAAGCATATTTTTATTAATGTTTAGTAAATATCAAAAGTGACTAACTTATACGATTTATTATCTTGACTTTTAATTACTATTACAGACGGTATTTATATTTCCATTAATATTTATTGAGTAAATCCATATCTAGTTGTTTAATTGAATTTTTCGCAATTTGACTAATATTCTAGAATGTAAGCATATTTTATTGATATTTGTTGAGTCAATTCAGATTAACGGAGTTTAATTGATGAGTTATATTTTTTAGCGGGTAAGCATATATTTTTAATATTTGATGAGTAAATTCATATCAAGGATGTTTTAAACGATCTGAATGATATTCTTACTTTAACTATAATTACAGAAGGTAAGCATATATTCATAAATATTTTTTAACAAAAGGTGTTTTATTAATCTGAATTATATTTTTTAACTATGATCACAGGCGGTATTATATTTTCATAAAATACTGTACTTTGATAAATTCATATAAAAAGATTTATTGATCCGAGTTATATTCCTTAATCAATATTACAGACGGTAAGCATGTTTTTATTAATATTAAATGAGTATATTCATATCAAAAGTGTTTTAATTAATATGAGTTGGATTCTTTACTTGACTACGATTACAGAATGTAAGCATATTTTTACTGATATAATTGAGTAAATTCATGTCAAAGGTGTTTTAACTGATCTCCGTTTTTTTTTTATATATAGCGAGTAAGCATATTCACTAATATTTGTTGAGTAAATTCATATCAACGATGTTTTAATTGATCTGAGTTAAATTCATTACTTTTAGGGAGTAAGCATATGTTCATTAATATTTCTTGAATAAATTCATGTTAAGGCGTTTTATTAAACTGAATTATATTCTTTAACTACAATTGTAGACGGTAAGCTATTTTCATTAATATTTGTTGAGTAAATTTGTATTAAAGGTGATTAATTTATCCGAGTTATATTCATGATTTTAACTACGATTACAGACGGTAATTATTTTTTCATTGATATTTTTGAATAAATTCATATTAAAGATGGTTTGATTAGTCTGAGTTATATTCTTTACTTTAACCACTATTACAGAATGTAAGAATATTATCATCAATTTTTATTGACTTTCGTCATATCAAAAGTGTTTTGATAGATTGAGGTATGTATATGCATCACTAAACCACGATTATAGACTTTAAGCATATTTGATTAATATATGTTGATTAAATTCATATCAAAGGTGTTTTAATTAATCGGATTTATATTCTTTGACTAAAGTTACAGACTGTAAGCATATTTACATTAATACTTGTTGAGTAAATTCATATTAAAGGTGTTTAATTGATATGAGTTATATTATTTACTTTTAGGGAGTAAGCATATTTAATTAAATTTGTTGAGTACACTAATATCAAGGGTGTTTAATTGGTCTGTGTTCTGTTCTAACTTTAATTACGATTAACAGACAGTAAGCATGTTTTTATTAATATCGCTGAGTAAAATTTATATCAAAGATGTTTTATTGACTGTTTAACTACCATTATAGACTGTAAGCATATTTTCACTAATATTTGTTGAGTAAATTTATGTAAAAGGTGTTTTTAATTAATCTGAATTTTATTCTTTAACTACGATTACAGACAGTAAGCATATCTTCATTTATATTTTTTTGAGTAAATTAATATCAGGGGATTTTTAATTGATCTGAGTTTTATACTTACTTATAGGGAGCAAGCATATTTTTATTAATATCTGTCGAGTAAATTTATTTCAAAGATGTTTTAACCGACCTGAGTTGTCTTCTTTACTTTAACTACGATTATAGACTGTAAGCATATTTTACTAATATTTTTTGAGTAAATTCATATAAAAGGTGTTTTTTTAATCGATCTGAGATATATTTTTTACTTTAGCGATGATTGCAGACTGTAAGCATATTTTTCATTAATATTAAAAATTTATATCAAGGGCGTTTAATTAATCTGAATTGTATTCTTTAACTACTATTACAGACAGTAAACATAATTTCATTATATTTTTCGAGTAAATTAATATCAAGGAGTTTTAATGGATCTGAGTTTTATACTTTACTTTTAGGGAGTAAGCATATTTCATTTATATTTGTTGAGTAAATTAATATCAATTGACTCGATTATCTTCTTTAATTTGACTACGATTACAGACTGTAAGCATATTTTACTAATGCTTGTTGAGTAAATTCGATTTAATCGATCTGGGTTATATTTTTACTTTAGCTACGATTACAGACGGTATTCATATTTCCATTATTGTTGAGTAAATTTATATCATAGAAGGTTTAATTTGTCCGGGTTATATTCTTAATTTTAACTACAATCACAGATGGTAAGCGCGTTTTAATCGAGTAAATTCTTATCAAAGGTATTTTAACTGACCTGAGATATATTATTTAACTACTATTACAGAAAGTAAGCATGTTTTTATCAATATTTGTTGAGTAATAGATCTGAGTTATATTCTTGACTTTAACTACGATTGCAGACGGTATTCATTTTCTCATTAAGATTTGTTGAGTAAATACATATTCAAAGTGTTTTTTTTTAATTCAAATTATTTATTTACTTTAACTACGATTACAGACGGTAATTATATTTAGATTAATATTTGTTGCTCAATTCATATCAAAGGCGTTTAATTGATTTGCATTATGTTTTACTATAATTGTAGAAGGTAAGCTATTTTCATTAATATTTGATGAGTAATTTATATTAAAGGTGTTTTGATCGATCTGTGGTATATTTTTTACTTTAGTTACAATTATAGACGGTATTTATATTTTCTTTATTATTTGTAAATAATTTTATATCAAAGATGCTTTAATTTCTGTTATGTTCTTAATTTAACTATGATCGCAGACGGTAAGTACATAATAATCAATATTTTTGAGTAAATTCATATAAAGGTATTTTAATTGACCCGAGTTATATTCTTCAATAACGATTACAGAAAGTAAGCATATTTCATTACTATTTGTTGAGTAAATTCATATCAAAGATGTTTCATTATATTACTTAACTACAATTACAGGCAGTAATCATATTTTCATTAATATCCGATGAGTAAATTCATATAAAAGATGTTTTTATTGAGTTATATTCCGTAATTTAACTATAATTACAGACTGTAAGCATATTTTCATTAATATTTGTTGAGTAAATGTATTTATTGATCGAATTTTTATTCTTATTTATAGGGAGTAAGCGTACTTTATTTATTTTTATTGAGCAAATTCATATCAAAGGTTTTTGAGTTATATTCTTTACTTTAGTTCGTAAGTATATTTTTATTAATATTTGAGCAAATTTACAATATATCAAAGGATTTTTATTGATATAAGTTATATTATTGCTTTTAGGGGGTGAGCATATCTTCATTAATATTTGTTGAATTAAGTCACATCAAAGGTCTTATTATTTATACGAGTTACATTCTCTATCTATGATTACAGACAGTAAGCATATTTCATTAATACAGTATTGTTAAATAAATTCTTATAAAAAGTGTTTGGATTAGTTATATTCTTTACTTTAATTACTATTACAGAATGTAAGATTATATCATTAATATTTATGAACTTAATTCATAACAAGAGTGTTTAAATTGATCTGAGATATTTTCTTTACGTAAACTATAATTATAGATTGTAAGTATTATTTGATTAATATTTGTTGATTCAATGCATATTGAAGGTATTACAATTAACCGGAGTTATATTTTTACTTTTAGGGAGTAAGTATATTTTATTAATATTTGTTGAGTAAATTCCCATCAAAGGTGTTCTAATTGATCTGTGTTATATTATTGACTTTTAGTTAGTAAGTATATTTGATTAATATTTGAGTAAATTCATATTTAAGGTGTTCTGATTAATCTTATTTTATTCTTAAATACGATTACAGACTGTAAGCATATTCTCATTATTATTTTTTGAGTATATTCATATCTACGGTGTTTAAATCGATCTGAATTATATTTTATTGCTTTTAGGGAGTAAGCATTTTTTATTAATATTTTTTTATAAATTCATGTCAATGATGTTTTATTTATTTGAGTTATATTTGACTTATATTTTTTACTTAAATACGATTACAGAGAGTAAAATATTTACATTTATATTTATTGAGTAAGTTTATACAAAAGGTGTTTTTATTAATCCGATATTCTTCATTTAAACTACGATTACAGACCGTAAGCATGTTTTTATTACTATTTGTTGAGTAAATTCATATCAAAGGTGCTTTAATTGATCTGAGTTATACTATTTACTTTAACTACTATTACAGAATGTAAGCGTATTTGTACTAATACCTGTTTAGTAAATACATATCAAAAGTTTTTTAATTGATCTGAGTTATATACTTTATTTTTAGATGGTAGGTATATTTCATTAACATTTGTTAGTATATTCATATCAAAGATGTTTAATTAATATGGGTTATATTATTTACTGTAGGGAGTAAGTATATTTCATTAATATTTGTCGAGTAAATTCATATCGAAGGTGTTTTAATTGATCTTGGTTATATTCTTTACTTTTAGAGAGTAAGCGTATTTTTGTTGAATAAATTCATATTAATTGTGTTCATGATCTGAGCTACATTCTTTACTTAAACTATAATTGCAGACAGTAAGCATATTTTTATTACTATTTGTTGAGAAATTCATATAAAAGATGTTCTGATTGATCTGATTATTTTCTTTGACTACGATCACAGACGGTAACTTTATTTTCTTCAGAATTGGTTGAGCAAATCCATATCAAATATATTTATGTATCTGATTACATTCTTTTTTTATAGGCTGTAGGTATATTTTTATTATTTGTTGAGTAAAGCTATATTAAAGGTGTTTTAATTGATCTGAGTTATATCTTTACTTTTAGTTCGTAAGCATGCTTTTATTAATATTTGAACAGATTCATATCTAAAGTGTCTTAAATTGATATAAGTAATCTTCTTTCTTTTAGGGGGTAAGCATAGTTTCATTAATATTCGTTGAATTAATTCATATTAAAGGTCTTTTAATTGATCCGAGTTATATTTTTCACTTTAACTACGATTACAGACAGTAAGCATATTTCATTATTTTTGTTGATTGCTTTTATATTAAAGGTTTTTTTAATTGGTCTAATTATATTTTTAACTATTATTGCAGACAGTAAGCAAAATTCATTAGCATTTGTTAATAAATTAATCTCAATCATATATTTTTCTCTAGTTTGTAAGTGTATTTTAATTAATATTGGAGTAATTTCACGTCAAATATGTTTAATTAAGTTATATTTTTTGCTTTTAGCGGGTAATTACATTGTTTAATATTTGTTAAGTATATTCATATGAAAGGTGGTTTAATTAATCTGAGTTATAATCTCTACTTAACTACGATTACAGACGGTAAGCATATTTTCATTAATATTTGTTGAGTAAATTTATATCTTTGGTGGTTTAATTGATTTGAGTTATATTCTTTACTTTAACTACGATTACAGAATGTAAGCATATTTTCACTAATATTTGTTAAGTAAATTCGAGCCAAAGGTGTTTGTTTTAATTGATTCGAGTTATTAGGGAGTAAGCATGTTCATTAATATTTGTAAAGTAAATTTATATAAAACATGTCTAATTTATTTGAGTTATATTCTTTACTTTTAGGGAGTATGCATATTTTCACTAATATTTTTTGATTTAATCCATATTAAAGAGTTTTATTAATCTGAACTTTATTTTTTTAGCGGGTAAACACATTTTTATTAATATTTGGTGAAGAATTTCATATCAAGGTGTTTGTTGACCTGAGTTATATTTTTCACTTTAACTACGATTACAGAATGTAAGCATATTTTTAGTGATTTTTGTTATATCAAGGCGTTTTATTGATCCGAATTATATTCTTTACTTAAAATGCGAATACAGACTGTAAGCATATTTTCACTAATAATGTTGAGTAAATTCATGTCAAAAGTGTTTTAATTAATCAGAGTTATATTCATTACTTTAAGGGGGTAAGTATATTTTTATTTTTGTTGAGAAATTCATTTAAAAGAAGTTTATTTATCCAGTTATATTTCTCCCTCATAGACAGTAAGTATATTTTTAGCGACATTTTTTGGTAAATTTATATCAAAGGTGGTTTAATTGATCCGAGTTATATACTTTAATTTGACTACTATTGCAGAAGGTTATGCATATTTTTATTAATATTCGTTGAGTAAATTCATACCAATAGTGTTTTAATTGATCTGAATTATATTCTTGACTTAACTATAATTACAGACGGTATTTATATTTTCATTAATATTTTCTGATTAATTAATATGCAAGGTTTTAATTGACTTGCATTATATTTTATAACTATAATTACAGACGGTAATCATGTTTTTCATTAATATTGTCGAGTAAATTTATATCTAAGATGTTCTAATTGATTTGAGTTATATTCTTTACTACGATTACAGATGGTAATAATATTTTAATTTATACTTGTTGAGTAAATTCATTTAAAAGGTGTTTAATTGATTTGCATGTATTCATTAACTACAATTACAGATGGTAATAATATTTTAATTAATACTTGTTGAGTAAATTCATTTAAAAGGTGTTTTTTAAAATACAAATTCTTTTCTTTTCTTTGACTACGATTACAGACAGTAATCATATTTTGATTAATATTTGTTGAGCAAATTTATATCAAAGGTGTTTTATTGATCTGAATTATATTCTTTGACTACGATTTTAGACGGTAAGCATATTTTGATAAATATTTGTCGCGTAAATTCAAATCAAATGGTTTAAATAATCTGAGTTCATTATTTAACTACAATTACAGATGGTAAGCATATTTTCATTAATATTAATTTAGTAAATTAATATCAAAAGTGGGTAATTTATCTGTGTTATTATTTTTGACTTTAACTACGATTACAGATGGTATTTGTATTTTCATTAATATTTGTTGAGTAAATTCAAATCAAAGGCGTTTTATTAATCTGAATTAACTATGATTATAGACGGTAAGCATATTTTCATTAATACTTGTTTAGTAAATTAATCTCAAAAGTAGCTGATTTATCTGAGTTATTATTCTTTATTTTAACTACAATCACAGAAGGTAATATTTTCATTTATATTTGTCAAGTAAATTCATTTAGATGGTTTTTTTAAAAATTCAACTTCTCTTCTTTTCTTTGACTACGATTACAGACAGTAATCACTTTTTCATTAATATTTGTTGAGAAAATTTATATCAAAGGTGTTTTATTGATCTGAATTATATTCTTTGACTGCGATTTCAGACGGTAGGCATATTTTGAAGATATTTGTCGCGTAAATTTACATTAAATGTTTTAAATAATCCGAGTTCATTATTTAACTATAATGACAGACGGTAAGCATATTTTCATCAATATTTATTTAGTAAATTAATATCAAAAGTGGATAATTTATCGGTTATTATTCTTGACTTTAACTATGATTACAGATGGTATTACTATTTTCATTAATATTTGCTGAGTAAATTCATATTAAAGGCGTTTTATTCATTTGAATTATATTCTTTTAACTACGATTACAGAAGGTAAGCATACTTTCATTAATATTTATTTAGTAAATCCATATCCAAGGTGTTTGATTGATTTGCATTATATTCTTTACTACAATTACAGACGGTAATAATATTTTCATTAATATTTGTTGAGTAAATCCATATCCAAGGTGTTTGATTGATTTGCATTATATTCTTTACTACAATTACAGACGGTAATAGTATTTTCATTAATATTTGTTGAGTAATTTATATCAAATGTTTTAATTGATCTGAGTTATATTCTTTAACTACAATTACATAAGGTAATTATATTTTCATTGATATTTGTTGTGTAAATTCATATAAAATATGCTTTAATTGATCTAGTTACATTCTTTAATTACAGACGGTAATCATAATTTCATTAATATTGTTGAGTAAATTCATATCAAAGATGTTTTAATTGACGAGTTATATTCTTTACTTTAACTATCATTACAGATGGTATTCATATTTTTATCAATAATTGATTAAATTTCTATCAAGGATGTTTTAACTGATCTGAGTCATATTCTTTAACTACAATTACAGGCTGTAAGCATATTTTCGTTAATATTGGTTGAGTAAATTCATATAAAAGTGTTTTAATTAATCGGTTATATTCTTTACCTTAGGGCGTAAGCAAATTTAATATTTGTTGAATAAGTCATATCAACGGTGTTTTACAGTAATTGATCTTGGTTATATTTTTAATTTTAGTTCGTAAGTATATTTTCATTAATATTTGTTGAATAGATTCATATTTAAGGTGTTTTAATTGATCCAAGTTATACTCTTGACTTTAGAGAGTAAACACATATTCATTAATATTTGTTGAGAAAATTATTATTCAAGATGTTTATGCTTATTGATCTGAATTATATTCTTTACTTTGACTACGATGACAGACAGTAAGTATATTGTTATAAATATACAGTATTTGAGTGAATTCATACTAAAGGTGTCGTTTTAATGATACGTTTTATATTTTTACTTTAACTACAATTTCAGACTGCAAGTATAATTTTAATAATATTTGTTATGTAAATTCATATAAAGCGTTTTAATTAATCGCATTATTTGTCGAGAAAATATATATAAAGCGTGTTTTATTAATCTGAGCTATATCTTTACTTTAACTACAAATATAGACTGTAAGCATATTTTCATTAATATTTTTTGAGTAAATTTATATCAAAGGTGTTTTAATTGATTTGTTATATTTTTTAATCGATTACAGATGGTAACCATATTTTCATTAATATTTTTTGAGTAAATTTATATCAAAGATATTTTAATTGACTTGAGTTATATTTTTTAACCGATTATAGATGGTAACCATATTTTCATTAATATTTTTTGAGTAAATTTATATCAAAGGTGTTTTAATTGACTTGAGTTATATTTTTTAACCGATTATAGATGGTAACCATATTTTCATTTATATTTGTTGAGTAAATTTATATTCAATGTGTTTAATTGATTTGAGTTAAATGTTTTAATATTACAGAATGTAAGCATATATTCATTAATATTTGTTGAGTTAATTCATATGAAAGGAGTTTTAATTAATGAGTTATGTTTTTTTAGCGGGTAAGTATATTTTCATTAACATTTGATGGGTAAATCCATGTTAATAGTATTTTGATTAATCTGATTTATATTCTTTACTTTAATTATAATTACAGAAGGTAATCGTATACCATTAATATTTGTTGATTAAATTCATATAAAAGGTGTTTTAATTGGTTTAAATTATGTTTTTAACTACGATTAAAGATGGTGATTATATATTCATTAATATTGGCTGAGTAAATTCATATCAACGGTGTTTTATTGATCTGGGTTATATTTATGGCTTTAATCACGATTGCAGAAGGTAAGCATTTTTCCATTAATATTTGAAGTAAACTCATGTCAAAGGTGTTTAATAGATTTTATTATATTCTTTAACTACGATTAAAGACGGTAATTTTATTTCTATTAATACTTATTGAATAAATTCATATCAACGATGTATAATTGATCTGAGTTATATTAATTAACTACAATTGCAGACCGTAACTATGTTTTCATTTATTTTTATTGAGCAAATTCATATTAAAGGTGTTTTGTTTGATCTGATTTATATTCTTTACTACTAGGGAGTAAGCATATTATCAATTATATCTATTAAGTAAATTCATATCAAATGTGCTTTATTGATCCGAATTGTATTCTTTAACTACGATTGCAGACGGTAATCATATTTTGATTAATATTTTTGTGTAAATTTATATAAAAGGTGTATTAATTTATCTGAGTTATATTTTTTTACTTTAATTATTATTACAGACGGTAATTATACTTTCATAATATTTGTGGAGTAAATTAATATCAAAGGTGTTTAATTGATCTGAGTTTTATTTTTACATTAGCTACGATTATAGGCTGTTAGCATATTTCATTAATGTTTGTTGAGTAAATTCATATCAAAGGTGTTAAATTAATCTTAATTCTATTCCTTAACTACGATTAAAGACGGTAAATATTTCTTTAGTATTTGTTGAGTTAATTTATATCAAGAGCGTTTTACAGTAATTGATATGAATTTTATTATTTACTTATAGGGAGTATGCATGTTTTTATTTATGTTTGTTGGTTAAGTTCATATCAAAGGTGTTTTGTTGATCTGAATTATATTCTTTGCTTCAATTACAATTACAGACGGTAATCATATTTTCATTAATATTTGCTGAGGAAATTAATATAAAAGGTGTTTTATTTATCTGAGTCATATTCTTTACTTTAACTATTATTACAGATTGTAAGCCTATTTAATTAATATTTGTTGATTTAATTAATATTAAAGGCCTTTTAATTGATCTAATTCATATTCTTTACTCTATGATTTCAGACTGTAAGCATATCTTCATTTAGATTTTTTTGAGTAAATTCATATTAAGGTGTTTAGTATTCTTTAACTACGATAAAGACGGTAATTATATTTACATTATATTTGCCGAGTAAATTCATATCAAGGGAGTATTAAATGATCTGAGTCATATTATTTACTTATAGGGAGTAAGCATATTCTCATCAATATTTGTTGAAAAGATAATATCAAAGGTGTTTTAATTGATCTAAGTTATTTTCTTTTCTTTACCACGTTTACAGACGGTAATTATTTTTAATTAATATCTGTTGAGTAAATTCCTATCAAAGTGTTATGAGTTATATTCTTTAACTACTATTACAGATGGTAAGCATATTTTGACTAATATTGTTGAGTAAATTCATGTCAAAGGTGTTTTAATTGATCTGAGTTATACTCTTTATACTTAGGGAGTAAGCATATTCATTAATATTCGTTGAGTAAATTTATATAAGAAGTGTTTAATTGATCCGAGTTATATTGTTTAACCACTATTACAGATGGTAGCATTTTTTTTTAATATTTTTAAGTAAATTTATCTCAATCGCGTTTTAGTTGACCTGAGTTGAATTCTTTTCTTTAACTAATATTACAGAATGTAAGCACACTTGAATTAATATTTGTGGAATTAATTCATATTACTGTAAAGGAGTTTTAATCGATAAGTTATATTTTTTTAGCTGGTAAGCACATTTTCATTAACATTTGTTGAGTAAATTCATATCGAATGTATTTTAATTTATCTGAGTTATTTCTTTTCTTTTACGATTAAAGACGGTGAGCATATATTCCTTGATATGCTTTAAGTAAATTCATATCAATGGTACTTTGATTGATCCGAATTATATCATTTAATTATTATTTCAGATGGTAATCATATTTTTTTAAAAATATTTCTGAGTAAATTTATCTCAAAGGCGTTTTAATTGACCTGAGCTATATTCTTTACTTATAGAGAGTAAGCATAATTCATTAATATTTATTTGGTTAATTTATATCAAAAGTGTCTTATTTGTTTGAGTTCCATTATATTAATGATTTTAATCGAATTACTGTACTTAGAAAGATGTAACCAATGTAACGGAGAAACTACGGGTTTTTTATGGTGCCGTTCTTGTAATTCTTCTCGTTTTAAAAAAGAGTTTGATGAATGGACAAGCGGAAATAAAGATATTGATGAAATTATACAAAAGGCGCAGTTAGAAGCAACAAGCAGATTTAAAGTACTTGAATGGATTCCATACGAAAATTTTCATAATATCAAAAAAATTGGTGAAGGAGGCTTTGCGAATGTCTATTCGGCCGGATGGAGAAGCGGAAGTATCTTATATTGGAGTAAAAAAAGGGCTCAGTGGCTGAGATCCGGGGCAAAAATGGTTGCACTAAAATGTTTAAAAAATTCTCAAGAAATGTCTTCAAAATATTTGGAAGAGGTAATAATCATATTATTAATGCAATGAAATTATTAATCGCTTTCGTATCGCGCATTAAGATTAAGTATTTGTTAATGCAATCGTTTAGAAAGCTTATATAAATTACTTTGCTGATAATAAATTTGACTTTAAATCTAGGTAAAAAGTCTTCTTGAATTAAGCGATAACGGATCTCAAATTACTCGATGCTATGGAATCACCAAAGATGAAAAATCAAATTTTATGATTGTTATGGAATTAATATTTCATAATAAGGCAAATCGTGATATATCGTGGGAAAAGAAATTTAAGCGTTTATATTATACTGCACTTGGATTGTACAAAATTCACAAAGCTGATTTAATTCACCGGGATTTTCACCCTGGAAATATTCTTTTTTCTGAAATGCAAGATACGGTTTACATAACAGATTTAGGTTTATGCAAACCAGATAATTTTAAAGAGACAGAGAACAAAATATACGGAGTTCTTCCTTATGTAGCGCCTGAGGTTTTGCGTAATAAGATATATACAAAGGCTGCGGACATTTTTTTATTTGGGATGTTGATGTATAAAGTATTTTCTGGCAATAATCCTTCCAATGATGTTGATTGGGATTATGAGCAAGAAAAAAACCCCCATATGGTTGAAATTGGTAACGGGATGCGACTAGAGGTTCACCATCTGCCCGCTTTAATAGTTGAATTGATAAAAGAATGTTGTGATGCTGATCCAGAAAGACGGCCATCCGCAGAAAACTTGTGCAAAATTTTATGTGCATGGAATAACTATGAATCCGATTCTGAACTTGCTAAGCAAATTAGTGCAATTGAGGTGAATCAGACGCACGCAAGTGAGGTGAATCAGACGCACGCAAGTGAGGTGAATCAGACGCATGCAAGTGAACAAAGTCCCACAAGTCAACTTCTTCGTACAAGTAAGCTTCTAGATTGTAAGAAAATTAGTGCAAGTGAGGTGAATCAGACGCACGCAAGTGAGGTGAATCAGACGCACGCAAGTGAACAAAGTCACACAAGTCAACTTCTTCGTACAAGTAAGCTTCTAATTTTGAAAACCCCTTCACAGCCAAAAAACTCCAAGTCTTAAAGAATGACTTTTTGGATCATACATTAACAAACCGAAAAATTAACGTTCAAGGTAATAGTATGTTTTATAATAGGAATTCAATATAAACACATTTATGAAGATTTTAATTTCTATTTTTTTAAAAAAAACAGAGGGTTGCTTATTAAATTTCTATTTAAAAGAATTTTTTTGAATAGTTTGTTGTTTTTGAATTATATCTAATTATCACATCACAATATTTGTTTTGATTCATCCTTTTTATCTTAACATGGGCTTACTATGGTATAACATATCTTTTCTTTGATGGGTTATTTTACTTTATTATATATATTTATATTCAATATGATATTTTATTATTATTAAATAAATACCTCTCTTGTTAAATTGGTCTTGTGCAAAAATGGATTTCGAATTATAATAAAAAGAAAAAAATCAAAGATTTGAATCATATAATTAATCTTAATAAAATACTTACTGTATATACTGAATATTGTAAAAATTTATGATATTATTACAGGATATTATGGGCTCCAACCTTATTTATCCTTATAAATAATATAGTTAACATGAAATTAATTGTAGATTAAAATAAATGTGTATATTTGGCATATATTAATCGGCAAAATTAATATTTTCTTGTTATAATTCAAATAATATATATGTAAAAGTTTACTTAATTAATTAAAAAGAAATATTGAAAAAATTAACTTGATTATCATTTATATGCTAATTTATAAAACTTATTATTAATAGATAAAAAAAATAAAATGTTAAAAGTAACAAAAATAATAAAATAAAAATGTTAAAAATATAAAAAAAAATGATATTCCATATATTATATTAATTATATATTATAAATTTGTGTGATAATTATTATTTTTCACAATATTAATTTCATTACAATTTTTATTTTTATTTTCTTGTAAAATATTTTTATTCTATTTATAAATAATATATTTTAAATCTATTAATAATCTTTTTAAAAAAACCTAAAATTACATCTCAAATAATTATTTGTTATAAATAAATATTCATCTAATTAAATTAATATTTGTAATTCAAAAAAAAAAATAAAAAAATATTTTATAATTAATCAAATTTATAAAATAACAGGTTTAAATTTTAAAATATAAGCTTTTAAAAATTGAATTCATGCCAAGTTTAAACTTTTGGAATAATCTTAATATTATTAAAACATTATATAGATTATAAACCAAATTACTTATTTCTAAATATTTTTTATTAAAATAATATTGAAGTAATATTATTAGAAGCTTTATTTGTTATTTTTATATTGCTTTTTTGATTTATTATATTTTTAATATTTGATTAATATTTAACTTTATTAATTATATTATATATGTATAGTATATAGTGTTACGGGGAAACGACAATCGACGATATGGCTTAGAAATTGAGAATGACGATCGCGCATTATAGAGGTTGCCAAAATGGGTAATCGACCCTCAACCTCGTTATTTCTTTTATTTTCGTTATTTCTTTTATTTTCTTTATTTCTTTTATTTCTTT
>CAJVPV010000955.1:0-18024 GCA_910591835.1 Acaulospora morrowiae
TTTCGCTTTACAAGATTTGTTTTTGTTTAATAAATTCATGTAAATTATATACAATTGTTTAATATATTGTATTTTTAATTAATTAAAAAATTATTAATTTTAATAATAACTTTAATTCGACGACACAATATTTTATTATTTGGATTAGCTACAGATGTTTTAACGATACTTTGATAAACACTTTTAACTTACAGTATAATAAAATTAAAAAGAATGTTTATATATATGATCGAAAATACAAACATTAGGTGAGATGACACGCGGCGTATGCATAACTCTAAGTATGGACAAACTACTTGACTACGATAAAAATGTTATCAAAAAAAATTTTATCAAATTATTCAAATAGGTAAAAAAATTTGTTCCAACATATGAGTGTAAATTAGCTATGAACTAATATAATACTGATGTATGGTGAGTCTATTTCTAAGGAAATATAAAACAACGTTAAATTATTTTCTTCCTCATTCCACCTTCTGCGTGATATTTCCTCGAATAAATCGGTTTTAAAAAATGCGCTCTGTTAATATTATAACACTTGCGACGACCTTGACAATTTTGGTTTTTCTTTTTACCCCTTCGTTTGCTGTAACCGTTCCGTCATCTCCATCAAATAAAGGAAAAAACCATGTCGCCGATGAGTTTTCAAAAACTCAAGAAAAACCAGAGTTACCTCCATACTCGGCCAAACAGATTGAATATGCAGACATCCCGGATAAAAGCTATCTCTACGAAATGCAGGGATCGCAGGGATCAGAAGAATTCACAGGTTCGTCCGAATACAACGCTATAATGGAACGCGTGCGAAGTATTCTCAATAGTGGCAACAGTGGCAACACCACAACCTCAGAGATCGACGACGCATCATCTCATGTTAGTACCGACTCTGAAGTTGAGGATTCGGCATTACTTTGGTTGAATCTTCTTGGAAAAATCTACAATGTGCGTAGAAAAATTTATTTCGAGAAAAAAACGCAAATTCCCATAACCTTTATTGGGCGTAAATTTTATCTAGTTTGTTATAAAGGGTTGATACCTTCGTGTAGATATGTGGTTATCTGAATGGTGTTATTTTTATCAAATTTAGGTGACGAAAGTTTGTAAGGATGACAAGGGGAAAAAGGAAACTGCTAGTGACAAGGGAAAAAGGGATACTGTTAGTGACAAGGGAAAAAAGGAAATTGTTGGTGACAAGGGAAAAAAGGAAACTGTTGGTGACAAGGGAAAAAAGGAAACTGTTGGTGACAAGGGAAAAAAGGAAACTACTAGTGGCAAGGGAAAAAAGAAAGATGAAAAAGCGAAAGGGAAAAAAAAAACGGGAAAATAAAATCTTGAGTTTATTGACTTCTATCAAAATGTTACATTTATTATAGGTTTATTATAGGAAAATAAAAAATATCGCAACAAATTTTTCATAGAGAAATTTCGCAGTCATATGACTCACTAAGATCAAAATTATATCTTTACAAACAACCACTCGTGAGACTTTAATAAATAAAAAAAATCTCCATGTCGAATTAGACATTGTTTAAGCGAGATCAACGAGGTTTAATGTAATGGTTATCATTAATTATTTTCGGAGATCACATTCCTTACGGAATAAAACATCGGGGGTAAAGCGAGTTTCGATCCCCGATATCGGCATGCGTTCGTCGGCGACAATTGGTTTTATAAAACACAATTCTAATTCTACTTTTTTTTCCAAATTAAAAATAATGTACTGCATATGCGTGCAGTATTAAAAAAAAACAGAATATAATAACCAATTTAGTAATCATTTGATGATTATCATCTAGTCAAATCTTGACTCTAATTTCTGTCGTTAGATCAGAGATGTGCGCGTTTAGGACTCGCCGAAAAATTTTGGAAGATTCTCTTTCAACCCTACAGGAAGAATTCAAACTTAACCCAGCAAAACCTTTGTTCAAATTAACATATTCAAATCCTAAAATTTGGCTTCACCGAAGGAAAGAGACAAATCAGTTAGAGCCTTCATCGTATAGCGGAGGTAGTTTAGTGACACCCACAAGAATCGCAATTCTAGCTTCTTCATTCAACCCTCCCACAAAAGCTCACCTTCAACTACTTGTACAGTCGGTAATCGATGCTAATTCTGGTACCCTACAGGGGGTCTTGTCAACAAAAGATGTACCATTCTTTGACGCTTGTCTTTTACTTTTTGCCGTAAACAATGCAGACAAACCTACTTCTTCTTCGAACGATGTAACAAATAGGTTGCTTATGATGGAAGCGCTGGCTAAGCACATTGTTTCAACTTATCCTAATGAAGTTAAAAATATTGCTGTAGGTGTGAATACTCATGGAAGATTTTTGGATCACGCAAGGGCTTTGCTTTCATTCTTTTACTCATCAAACATTTTGGAAAATTCCGACTTGTCAAACGTTTCATTCTATTTTATCATGGGGTTTGATACTGTGATACGTTTTTTTAATCCCAAATATTATTTAGATATGCATAAAGAGCTTCAAGCTTTTTTTGAAACAAGTAATATAATATGTGCAAATCGTGACGGATATGGACAAGAAGTTGAGGATTTTTTTAAGAGTGAGACTGTCGCGGAGCTCTTGGGAAAAGGAAAATTGATTCGGATTCAATTAAGTCAGGATATTGCAGAGATGTCCTCCACCAGTATCAGGAAATTTATAGGCGAACAATGCCGAAACAGCGATGGTGATCGCGAAGAAAAGATTAAGCGAGCTGTTTATGAGATGTGCCCAGAGCCAGTTTCAGAATTTGTCATCGAGGAGGGACTATATCGAAACTAAATTTTCCTCATGGGTTAGTAGAATTGTTGCGAAAATTGACCAGTGAGATATCTCATGACAAAGCTGTTTGACGATGCCAATTTTTCTCCTAACGTTACTCCACTTATGATTAAAAAAGTCATGTTTCTAAAAAAAGAACTATCGTAAATGCAATGCAAACTAAATATAAAATAAAATGTAAATGTTGCTAAAAATAAAATTCTATTCTATTCATCGGGAATTATTAAAGCGGATGTTATAATGAAAATGCGGTGTGATGCCAAAATCTTTATTTTTCAAAAAAAGACATATTGCCTCTTCCTCACATGGCATCAATTTGAACATGTACTCATTTCATCAATATTCAATCAATTGATCTTATTATCTTTATTGTTGGTTTTTTTTTTACGCATCTCACTGACTAAGCGCCACTTTCAACTGGTCGAAAACTCGAACGCCATCTTCTTCATGAGCCGAGAGCCATACACGAAACTTCCAGTCGCTGTTCCTGTTTTCATCAGAAAGCCATTAGAATAAAAAAGTAATGGTAAAACCACAACAATAATATTAATTCACCCATCCTCTACAGGATTACGTAATTTTAGACAATGAACCAGTTGCGATAATAAAAGATATGTCAATTTTTGCAATCTTCATCTGAAACTGATCGCTATTATACTTATTATACTGCATAAAAAAGGGAATAATTGTTCATTTAGAAAAACGCAATGAAAAGCATTTGAAATGAATTATATTAGATAATATGAATTTTAATTGAATATCATGACCGTTTTGGTTAACAGAAGTTTGAAGCGATGCACTCAGTACTGTGCATATCAAATAATAGTCCGAATTACTTTTTAGGCTGTTGTAAAGGATGTTCAACTGGCCAATTATCACATAACGACAAAAGCTAATTCGCAAGATAGAGATTGTTACAAAGGAAAAACAGAATTCTAGAAAGGCGTTTACATAAAGAGAGTAGGGTTCTAACACAGCGTCTAAATCCTGCATAACGATCCTTGTTTCTTGCATATTGTCAGAGAAAAATCTACCCAGAAAAAAGGGTCTCGAGGCTATGCTGTGGTGGCACATTAGGATATAAAGGTTAATTCCACTTTGTGAAGATCCCCGGATATCGTCGTTTGAAGACTTAATTGAAATTGAGCATATCAATGGCAAAACCAAGTATGCAGTGCATCGCCTGCAATTCCAAGTAAAACCTCGAATTGGCACAGCCGTCTTTATTGTGTTTATCATTGAAAAATCGTGAAACACAATTTAGGGACTTGCAAGAAAAACATATAAAATGTATTTGATACTTTCCTTCATTTACTTGTTCTTTTTTGGATCGTTCAAAATTTCTTACCTTTTTTTATTGAATCGACTTCTTTCACATACAAAACAAATGAGATCTTTCGCGCTTCTACTCCTTTTCTCTCTTACCATCTCCGTCGTCATCTCGGCTAATACCACGGTTGATTTTTCGTACTCTGGCCCCACGGGACCTTTGTTTTGGGATACCCTTCCTGGTTCCAGCGAGATATGTCGTGTTGGCAAACATCAATCGCCTATCGACATCTCGTTAGAAGGATTCACGAACACCGGAAAATGTGCCGACCATAAAAAGGAAAAAGTCTTAAAAGTCAAGTTTCACGATGCACATAATGTTGAGGCCACAAACACCGGTAATACCGTCGAGATATCGAAGGAAGGAGGTTTGCCAGCAAATCTGACTTTAAAAAGTGGAAAATATGAACTGGCTCAATTTCACTTTCATACTCCTTCTGAACATCGTGTGGGTGGCGTGCATTCTGATGTGGAAGCCCACTTCGTGTTCAAGACCAAAGAAGCGAATCCAAAGATTTCCGTCGTTGCCGTGTTCTACAATGTGGGTAAGGAGGAGAACAAATTCCTGAAGCCCATCATTGAAACTGTAGGTGTTCACTTGTTCATCACCTTTGAGGTTAAAAAAAAGTCCCTTCTCTTAATTAATACTTCTTTTAACAAACGATAGCTTCCCTTAAAAGAAAAGGAGAGCAAAGATATAGACTTCATCAAACTATCGTCGGTACTGTCAGATATTAACTTTCTAGATGGGGTAGGTTTTTTCTTACTCCGTATTTTATTTAATCTTTTTGCAGTGAAAGATCAAAGTAAACTAATGTGAGACAAACATAACTAGGCATACACTTACTCTGGAAGTCTGACAACCCCACCATGCACTGAGGGTGTCACCTGGTGGGTGAGCAAGCCTGCGCAAACGCTCTCCAGTTGTCAATTCCACTCGCTGAGGGAAGTCACCGGATTTAACTCCCGCTTCACACAACTCCGATCCGATGTTTGTTGAAATACAAATGTATAGAGCGATAGAGATGGGTCACGCATAGATTTTTTATGGTTAATGTAAATGATATGTAATTTTTTCCCTTTGTAATTAGTAAAAATAATATTAGCTTATTTCCGGTAATAAATGAAAAAATCATATTTATTTCTTAATTATTGAGAACTTGAAATTTGAAGTTTAAAATCAATCGTTCACATGAACACTATCCTATTCTGCAAGGTCAAAAGAGATATTAGATCAAGATATCTTTAGCAATGCTCTCTCAATCATTTACGCGTATACATAGACAAAACATAAACTACCTTTTCTTAACGATTTCTCGTTCCTGTTCCAAGATCCAATCTCGAATTTCATCCTTCTGATCATTTGTACGCGTCAAAGTCGAACTGTAATCGAGTCGATATGGTCCGGTCTTAGTTAACGGCTTATACCGGCCGACCTCGAATCTCGGAGATAACCATAATGGTGTTTCGGATTCTAATTTGTAGGTCAATCGAAGCACGTGTAAGATGTCTATGGAATTTATGTAATCAAAAAATCCCTGTTTGAAATTGGATGAATTAATGGATTATCGATGGGAATATCGCTAACCAGTAGTCAATCAACTAATTCAAATACCAGAAGATCCTTTTTCCTTGAGAACTTCAGAATGGTACCCCTCTGGTTTATGATAAATGCCAGCATGAAGTAGTACATCAACGAGGGCTCGTCACTTGAAAACAGATGATTCCACACTAGAATCCAATTCTCCCTTGTTAAGACCTTGGCCAAACTCCAATGCATCATCTTCCAATAACAATCCTTTATATACCAGAATTTACCGAAAAAAAGTTGATCTATTGAAAACAAGATGGAAGGTGGTCTTAAGAAAATAACGAGATACCTGTATTTTAATGCCGTGTGCAAGAAAATGCGCATGTAGAGTCATATCCCAATGCTCCAGCAATGTGGCTGCAACATTGAGAATCCTACTCGGTGGATTCGGAAATTCTTCCCAACAATTTTGAAACCAATTCACTAAAAAAAAAATCATATGACACAAAGTCAATTGGCTTCCTTTAGGTAAATTTCTCAGTATCACCTTCATTAAGGGCGCAATAACTTACATAACAGGCTTAAAATTATTTCAAATGAAAAGTTATCTTTGATCTCCGACAATGTCTCCAAGAAAGGAAATATCATGGAAGGCATCCACCGAACGACGACCGACTCATCATATCCCCATCGAATCAACGCCGACAAAAATCTTGTAGCAATTGTTTGTAAATTTAGGAAATAATATTCCAATTGAATGCTAAAAAAAATGGGTGTAAACAAAAGATGATTTCTCACTGTTCAAGATTCATAGATATCTTTAAATTGCTCAAGCTGGCAAAGTTTGGATTTTTGGAAAGCGCAATTTTGACAGCGGGATTTAACCCTTTCATTAAACCTTTGAATGCCCTTTGATTCTGCGGAAGATCTAATAGAACACGCCATATGCGAACCCTGGATAATAAAAAAACCCATTAAAGATCTGTAGTTAAAAGTAAAATCAAGATATTTAATGACGACCTGTGATTCTCGGGATAATTTCCTAATTCTTTTAGTTTTTGTACTAATTTCTTCCTCCTCTCTCTTCTTGACGATGTGGAGAAACCCTTATATTAAAGAACGCGTGGAAATAGTATTGAGTGTTGTTAAGTGAGAATCATGCGGATATGAAAATATGGGTACCTCTATCTCAAAAGAGTTCATGGATGATACTGATGAACAATGAGTTAATCCTGTCACTTCTGAATAATTAACATAGGGTTTATGTGATAGCGGGATATTAGTAAATACTCTGCGAAAAGTGGTAAAAATAACATATCTTGATCGCTTTCATTGTCGTTCTCGAAAGTTTTCGACGGTTTACACGACACATTGACAGACATCACACATTCAATTTCCCTCTTTTAATCCAGAACCGTTCCCTGGTTACCTTCTGGTTCGGGCCCCGTAGAAAAGTGGGAAACAAATGAAGGATTTGATCCACCCGCGCACTCCAGATTTTCCGGCGAACGTCGTTCTTCCAAAGAGTGTTCATTTTGTGACATCGTAATTCGCGAGACAGACAAATTTCGTTGTTGCAACTAATCAATGAAAATCTTATTATTATATCTTAAATTACTATGGGTCTGCATAATCCAAAAACAAGACTTACGGTGTCCGAGATGAGTGCTTCCAAATCCCATATAGTTATCACCGATCTTTCTTTCATCGCATTAGTTGCAAGAAATTTTCCATCTGGTGAAACTTCAAAAAACTTGACCTATAATCAAGCAATGAGAGATATGGTATGGCACATTTTCAGTTATACTAATGGAAATGGAACAAATATTCACAGGATATTGCGCGTTCAATATATGTATTGACAATTCGCTCTGAAATATATCGACGATCATAAGTGTTCCATCTGACGAAAGAACCAACAAATACTAGAAAATAAAGATGTTAGGATGAAAACACACACAAACTCAATTAACATTATCCCTGAGAAGCGGAGTTCATTACCGCGTTATCACGCACGGGTTCAAATTTAACGATTTCACCGTCAAATATTGCGTCAAGATTGATATCGTATATCAGGTCCTTAATATCATAATCCCATATATATAAAGTCTTTCTTTGAGAAAAAAAAAAGAAATCATTTTATTTATTCATTGAAGACATTAAACGATTATGTTCTACAAGATCACTCACTTTCCAGCAACAATAATCATCCTTTCATTTTTTGTCGCGACATCATATACGTTACTGAAACTCAGCAGTTGATTGGGAATGAGCACAGGTGTTTGTAGCCTCCAGAGCAGATCGAAACTGGAACAACTCCAGAAATAAATGGTTTCATCGTAAAAACTCGTAATTATAAGTTCGCCCTGAGGAGAAAACGCGGCCTATTTTTTTTTTTTTTTTACTAAATTTATGAATTATTTTAATTTGAAAAGAAAGTAAGGAATATCGCACTCACCCTTCTTAGAGCGACACCCTCTTTCAGACGACTTAATATTTTTAATTTAGACCATCTAATCATATTCCACAATATTGCTTCAGATGGCGAGCATGTGATTGCTATGTGCCTTTTGGGATGCATGGATATAAAGTCTACAGGCTTTTTGTGACCTCTCATCTCTGCTATTAATTGACGCGATTCTAAGCATGACAGAACGATTAGTTGATCCCCCTTGTCAACTAAAGACATGCGAAAGAAAATATATATGTTCTCACCTGAATTGTAACACCTTATCGAATTGTCGGTGAAGGAAATAACTAGCTCATTTCTCATCAAGGGTGTGAAGGCAATAGCCGAAGCAGCTATGCCAATCCGTGTTATCTGCCAAAATCTGTAAAGTTTAGTTCTTGAAATTTGCGAATTCAAACGCGACCACCAAAGACGATTCCAGTTTCGCTCACTTGTTTGACCCAAAATCAATAATAATTACAGAACCGCGTTGATCGGCAACTGCCATCATCAAAGTCCCATGCATTGCTTCCTCCAACATACTGAGCCCCTCAAAGAACCCTGATTGAAAATCACTTGGCCCGCTCTTGAGGCTAGCCGGAGCAAAACAAAAACAACCGAATGCAATTGGACGATTATGCGTTTCTTTGACACGATGGCGTGGCGGTCGGTTCGCATTTATAATACTTAGCAATCGTCTTCATGAAAGATAAATACATGAGTAATAAATAAAGAAATCCTCTTTTAAATTTGAAGCGCACAAACCCGTAAACTCGCGTTTCCGTAGCTCCATTTTCGTTCGCATTTTCGTTTAGGTCTCCTTCCTGTGTTTTTTGTTCCTTTTTACTATCATCCCATATTTTATTTGAATTTATGGTACCCGCAACAAATACTTTGTTGTCTATTATCATTTTCGCTTGCTTTTGAACAAACTCTCTATCTGACAAAAGAGATTTACGATGCTGTAAAACACGTGATAGATAAACTAACGAATGGATTGTAATACATCATTAATAATCTACACTAAGCACTAAGCGTGATCATTAACCGCGATGCGGATCAACGCACGAAGATCCCTCGAGCTCAATTCACATCCTTGTCTTACATTTGCAAAAATTTTTTCCTGCACATTCCTGCGTCATGAGCATGTCTTGAAAGTATAGGCCTCATCCTAGGTTACCACTCACTGTATTATAAAAAGGGAGACCGAACAAGTCCCGGACCAATCCCGGACCGTAGTCCCAAATTATTATAAAAAATCATCTTGGAACCAATTAAGATCGATAATAATCTTAACTGAAGCTAAGTTGATATTGCGTAATTGGCACTGCGCCATAATTTACCTCTTATGAAAAAACGGAATCTACTAGAAGCATAAACGATTCCCAGGCATGTGTAAATGTACAGTTCATTTGCCTTTTTTATAATATTACGAAATCTAGATGCACGCAAGATATTACGCGTATTACGCAGCAGGTGAAAATCTTCCCACAAGTTAACGTGCTTATCTCATATAAAATGGGTGGTTTTAACGCATCTAAAAAATTAAACCTATATACCTTTCCTCTCTATGGTTAAAGAAATCTTTACCTAAGGACCTTGTTCGTCCTCCTTTTAGATTTAGATTTTAGACCCTTCCTTTTTTAAATGTTCGTGTGAAAAAAAAAACCCCCCTTTCTTTATACCACGCTTTTTTAGTTCGTCGAGTCCATGGCATATGGGCGAGCGACGTGATAGCTTTGTATTTCCGGGTCGTCGTGACTATCAGTTTAGTCGACATACAACCTTGGTACCTTGTCTGTGCGTTGCGAAAAAGTCGAACGTTACGAATTTATTTATTTTTTTTTTTCGACTTTTTTTATTTAACTCGACTTATTACTTCCTCTTTTATTTATTTCGTCGAGCCCCGTGATGTCTACTGATTCTGCAAGGGAGTCGGTTAGTTCTCTTTTGAGACGACATTAATAGGGCCAATGATGTATAGCGATGTTATGCAAGTTTTGTCGTGACTAGAGAAGATGTCATTCCACCTCAAAAAGAACCAGCATCGCGGCCTGTAGATTCACGGATCAGCTAAACAACCTATCACCACCAAGTTGGATACATCTCTTTGATAACTTCTGTCTATACATTGCGAAAAAGTCGAGCAATTTTCGTTTGACTTATTATTTTTTTTTTTAATCGATTTTTTTTTCGGGGAGGTTTTTTTTTTTTGAGAGAGGAAAGGGAAATTAAATTGGGATAAGGTGTGCGAAATCAAAGGTATAATTATAATCTTTTGTCAAATCCTACATTTGTTCGAAGAAAAAAAAATTTTTTTTATCGATAAAGTAATTTTTTATATTTTTTTATAATAAAGTACTTTTTTTATTTCCATGAATATTTATTTTATTATTTTTGTCATCGTTTGTCAAATAAATTATTAAAGTTATGTCGAGTTTAAGATGTTACTGCTGACGAGAATAAAATATTTGTAAATATTTATTATGATAAATATATTAATAAAAAATAAAATGTTTTGTCTATTCTAGATTGAATAAATAACTTTGCATATACAGTAGTTAAAATAAAGCTTCATTTGCATAAACCAATACCCGAGGGCAGGCAATACTCTTGTGCAGAGTGGAATTTTCGCGAACATTTTAATGTTATAATAGAATTTAAAATATTATCTTTACTATGCATATCCAAAGTCACTCTAAATCTGACCCTCCGTTAAATATTTGAGCAAGATATTTCTGGCACCATTCACGTCCCGATTCATCTCTACCTCGCACGAATCACATTTAAACGTTTTTTGATCCACCGAGTTCATTTTTACGAATCCACAATTCCCACATGTTTGAATTCCCTCGACTTATGATCCGTAAACCGAAATGCGATCAAATTAGCATTGCATGAACAGTCATTGATTGAATCTTTTATTTGTTCTTTATAATTTTCTCAATCAAAGTTTCTTGTTGTATAAAAATTTTGATTTTTATTAACAATTCAATAAATAATAAACAATTAATTAATTAATTAAAACAAATAAATAAATAAAAATCTGTATGTTTAGCAATATAAAAATAAAATATATATAAAAAAATTTTTTTTTAAATACATCATTAAATACATCACTAAATTATAATAACAATTTCATTTGAAATTTTTAATTTTTCTATTTACTAAAAAAAAAAAAAATTATTATTGTTATTGTCATTTATTAAGATTATTTCATTATATAAACAATAACGATATTATATATTTAACCATTTTTTAAAAAAAAAAATCCGAATATCTATATTGCGAACATAAATATACAATATACTGTATACAGTGATTTATTAAAATAAAAAATTGATCGTTTGTTTTTTATTAGAATTTAACATGACAATTGAGTTGGCGGTTTATTATGTTATTAAGTTATCGTATATAGTGAATGAAATAATTTAATCTTAATTTGAAATATTTGAAATATAAAGAATTTTTTTAATCATGATTCCAAATTCAATATAGATTGTATAATCAAAAAGATAGAAAATTATAACCCGCTAACGGAGCTTTGGTGTGAGCAAGAGACAGCCAAATGAGTACAGCATATACGTACTTAGTAAAATTTGAATTTTATTAATTATTTCTTAATATATTTATTTCAATAAAATTTGTAATTTTTTGTAATAAAAATCAATAAATTGTCATTGTGATCGAATCGCGTATGCTTTGAAATACCATAATTGCTTATGGAATTAAGATCGAAATAGAGAAATCCAATAATTTTCAAAAATACGTCGTATTTTAATCAATTTATTATTATTGATTATAAAAGAAAAATGTGGTTTTTGGAACAAAGTGTGATGTTAAGATTAAGTTAAGTTGATTTGATTTAATATACTAAACTATTAAATAAAGTACATAAATAATTAATTAAATTTAATGAGATCGGACAATTTCCGCTGCACGTACGGTATATCTTGATCTTAGTGAACACGATACAATATTTACTAATAATGAGTTAAATGTAGATTTTTATTTTTTTTTTTAAAAAAAAAAAAATAGTGAGCAAACTTCGTCGGATGACTTATTTTGTCAATATGCAGTAACTCGTTATTGTTTATCTTTTCACAATTTAAAGCTATATGCAAGTACCGTAAGTACCTGCACGATTAGTATCGCGATCCTTTGAGCTTACGTGTTCAATTATTTCCGCTAGTTTCTCTTTGAATGAAAGTCAACTTAAAACTTCAATGTAATAGGAAGTAATTTGTTGCGCTTAATAACAAGGCCAATAAAGTTGTTGCGATCTCCGATGGCGGCATAAATTTTCTTTTTTTTTTTTCTAACGAGTGAAATATTATTATTACCTTCTAGTTCCGATTGTGAGAAGCTAAGAATCCCGACAGGATGGGGCATAGCAACTCTTATAAATAGTACTTATTGGAATTTCGGAAAGTTCGAATTTGATAAAGCTTACGATCCTTAAACATGAAATAGTAAAAATTAGAAATACGAAGTTAAGCAAATATTGGTAAGAAATGACCGACACAGATCGTCTGTAACCGTGTATGAAACATGTGGTTGATGGTTTTGTGCTCGCAATTGGATGTTCAAACAAGATTCAAATTTTTGGTTAAAAAAAGATGTACGTTTAATATGTTTATCGATGCACATTATTAACACCTGACTTTCTTTAAGATAAATGAATTGATCATGAGCATGTATATACCACTTTTAGGTATATTAAAGATGCATAATCAATTAGCTTTTTAGATTGGAGCTAGGAAAAAGGCAATTACCCCGAAAGATCTTCAACTAAACTAATCGAGAAAAGTGAGTGTGAGAAATCGCTTATAAATTTCTTTCTCCACGCATTCATTTCTGATGCTGCAACTCCCCAGATTAATTTCCTGTCTCAACATTTCCCAGATTAATTTCGTTGTCTCTCGGTACATTCCCCACGATTAACTTCGTGTTCTCCCAAATCTCCCAGTTTTGTTTTGTGCGTGCCTCAAAGAAAGTATACTTTGATCATAAAATTTCATTCGTTTAATAATACAATGGATAAATCACGAAAACGATTAAGTGTGGACACTTTGCGAAAAAAATCTTTAGGCAATAAGCACGTCTCACACCCAAAAGTAAAAAAGGGTAAGACGCGCACGACAATGCCTATAATTAAAAACAAGAAAATAAAAGAATTAGAGATAGCAAATCCAACGTCTTCGACAAGTTCTATCGTTGCAGCCACCATCGCATCAATACCAACGTTCACGGGGACCACATCTATAGATAACAACAGTCAAGCAACTTATGATGATGAAAGTGTCTTCCTCATAATTGGGTTAATTGTTGGCGTCACAATAATTGGTTGTATCCTCGCATGTCTATATCGTCGAAGAAGGATACAAAAATTTATGATGAATAGATCGCTTCGGAATACGAGTGTTGGCTCAAAAATAGTGATGCATAAAACTGATGAAAAAAGGTCACCAGGCACAATCAATATAACTGATCATTTTAAAGAGGATATCGAAATTGACGATGGCCCACAGGAAGAGCCTTCAAATATTTCGCTATTCAGTAACATGAAACTTCCACCCACAACGGCCTTACCTCCAATTCCGACGGAAGCACAACTTCCACACAGTAGATCGACGTCTCTTACAAAAGCAGACATTAATGATAGTATGCGCGTAAAGAGCGTTAAAAGAACAAAATCCTTGGATCAAACTATAAATGGATTGCCTAAATTTAACTATCCGCCACTTCCGAGACACGCACTAACTCCTCCCGCCTCATTTCGAATAAGAAATGCCACGAATGCATCCTCTACTTCCATCTCATCCTTGAATGGAAATAATGTTATTTTCGTACCGCCACCTCCCACGAGACTTAGAGATGCCGACGATTTATTACCGTCTCCAACATCTTCATCGACGACTTCACGAAAATCTTCAGAGAATCATAGTCAAAAACCATCACAAACCTCAACCACTTACGAGAGTAACATTAATAATGATAAAAATGGAAAGGCTACAAGAAAGAGGAACGAAGACACCAATTATACAATTGATAGAAATCACTTTGTATCATTGCCAAAGGTTGAAACGATTAACAAAAATTTAAGTATTAATTTTGAACAATTGAGTATCTTCAAGGATGAAGTCACTCTAAATAAAGTTAATACTAATGGTGTCGGCGAAAGGGATGACCTTAACAACGGAGTAAATAAATTGTCAAAACTGGGAGATAATAATACGACGAAAGAAGGGGACAAAAATGTTGAGGTCTTAGTCATTAATAATGGCACTGGGAAATTATATAATGAATACATATAATAATTGGTCTGGTTAAAATAGATATTAATTTATTACTAATAAAGAATATAATGAATTCGAAAAAACTAGTTTTTTAAAAAAATGCATATGCATGATCATTGATACTTGTAAAAATCGTCCGTCCAAATAGACAAATGATCAATTTTTGACCCGAAAAATAAAATAATAATAATGCTGAAATGGAAATACAGTAGATAACCTGAAATTAAAAAAATACGTTATTATTAAAAGAATATAAACGTTTGTCCAAATTAATCGTGTAATTGAACTTATTGTAAATAAAGTCAAATGACATTCTATTAAGTTTTAAATTATATTGCATCTTTTATTAAAATTTATTTTATTAAAAGTCATCATATTATATTCATTAATAATAAACTTTTATTTGCTCATATCAATAAAATTATACAATAATTACATGCTATTTTCAGGAATTTGATACAAACAAACAATTTATTATATACGTAACTATCAGCAAGGTAACTTTATAAAAGCAGTTTTTTACATGGAAAAATAGAATACATTATTATTAAAACAACAAATGATTTTTCTATTTAATATTTAAATTTTTATATATTTAAATTATTGATTAAAAAATAGATTGTATAAGATAATGATTTTGCTCAAAAAAGCTATTACATTAAATTAAGATAATAACAGTTTACAAAAAAATATAATGTTTTGATTATTGATTAATTTAAGCAAAATCTTACTTATATAAGAAACTTTATTAAAAAATTAATTTAAAAAAAAAAGATGTAATGATAGAAAATAGTAATAAATATATTGAAAACCATATAAATATAAATATAACAAATTGTAAATAAAAAAATATTGATTTTTACATTTATTTAATAAATATTTGTATTTTATAATAAAATTTTAATATATTTTTATTTTAATAAAAATTATTTATAATTAAATAATATAAATTAATTATTTTTAAAGGATTTTTTGGATCCTAAGATTAACCAATTGCATTATTGCATTATATGTATATATTATTTAAAAAAAATAATATACTTGGCATTTTTCTATCAATTAATTAAATTAATTTTTAATTTTTTTTTTTTTGTTATAAAATCAATTTTGTTTTTTAATTTAACTTATAAATTAAAAAAATTTTAATTTCTTAACTTGTTTGATAAAAATAATTCATAATTTTTTTTTTTATTGTAACTAGTGTTTTTTTAAATCAAAATATTTTTATGTATTTGTTACTTTATATTTATATTATAGATCAAATTTTCTTTAACCCAGTCAAATAAAACAAGTAATATTTGTGTTTTATAATACCAAAATTTTATTCTTTCTTATTCTAGTACAGTACCAGAGAAATGTATAAATCAGGAGTCATCAGTACCACTAAAAGGTGTTCTAGTAAAATCATCCGTAACATTTCACATATTGTTTTATTGTCACGTAAAACGAACTTTTGACTTTCGTCTTTAGACAAATATTTTCGCTCAATTATCATAACAATCTATTGTACTTTTGAACTATTATCCATTAAACAAAATAAAAAACTGTGAGTATTGAACTCAATCGCAGTTATTCCTGATGACGAATAATTGGTTAATAATGACAATAAATGTAACAACAAACCTTGAGAACGTTCTGATTCTTTTTTAGCCAATAACCTTTCTTTATTTCTCTTTTTCTGATCCTCGTATTCAACAAGGTCAATCGAATCAAAGAAACGCTTCCTAGGTTCGGTTCGGGGATAAGGTAATTTATCATCCTTGTGTAACACTACTCCAATGCATCTCCTTTTTTTACGGACGGGGTCGTTGTAAAACTGAACATATCCTGGCACTGCTGCGTGTAAGGTCCAATCTCTTCCAACGTATACCTTTTCTCATAAATTATCAAAGAATTTGGAAATTTGGATTTTTAGAATGAGCGTGAATTTCAATTAATTATACTTACGTTTTCGCCCGGATGAAATTTCGTGCCTCTTTGTCGAACAAGGATATTTCCCGGAACAACGTATTCGCCTGCCATAATACAAGATCTATAAAATATTTATTCAAAATTATTGAAATGATACGTGGATAAGTCACCTCCGAACTTTTTTACGCCCAGCCTTTTACCAGGAGAGTCTCGATTGTTATTGGTAGAACCTCCGGATTTTTTTGTAGCCCATCTTTGTTGTACTGAGTTAACTTCTATTCAAATGCATTAGATATAAAATTGAATTCCAAGCCTTACGAAAACTACATCCTTTAGCTCACTCTCAATTTATACCTTTTTGATAATCAAACAGTAAATGTTTGATCTTAAAAGTCAAAAGCACCGGCGTTTGGTTAATCTTAGGTCTACGAAGACCAATAATTATAGAAGAAAAGTTATTCATAAATCAAAAGAATCAGTTTTTTTATCGATTCACATTGATCGTCGAATTACAGTAAATATATACTATAATTACTCAAATCAGAATATCTAAATTAAAATATCAGTATTTATAACGATAATATACAACAGCTTTAAAGAAATTTTAAATATGTCTATTTTTTATTATATTAAATTTTAAAAAATAATGCATAAAATTTTATATATTATTCTTATAATTAATTGTTTTGTCATATTTAAGAATACAAAGTATAAAACAAACAATTAGTTACAATATTTATTAAATACGTATTTAAATAAAAATATGAGGCAAACGTTTTTTTTTTTTTTGGTAAAAAGATATACTGTATAATGTCTTGATTTTGATTGATATATTAAATTATTATACCATATACAGTATTTTAATGATTTTATATATACCAATATTTTTATATCAGTTATATGTTTAAGTAAATTATTATTATTATTATTATTTTGTTATATTTAAGTAAATTTATTTAAATGTAATTATATAAACTTATATTTATTAAAAACAATAAAAAAATTATAAACACAAAAATATTTTAATATAAAATTGTTATTTTGTTTTGGTTTTGTAACTTTGGTTTTTTTTCATTTTATTCTTAAAATAAAAATGTAGTAATAATTAATTACTCTTTTTAAATCTTATATGATATTTTAAGAGCTTTGTTAATATTATCTCTTTGTTTTCTTAAATTTTTTCTAGGAGACTTGCAGGTTGTTAAAAGTAAGATTAAAAGATATAATTAAAAAAAAAATAGATATAATAATTTTATTGTTTCAACTTTATTAAAAATTAAATAAGTTATTTTTTACTTTTTTTAATTTATTAATAATATATAAATATAAAAAAAGATATACTATTATATTATTAGTTTCTAAATATGTATTTTATTATAAGCAAGGATTATTATTATATTAAAAAAATTAACATAATAATTTATAAATTTAATTTGCTATATAATATTAATAGAATATATATAATTAATAAAAAAATATATATTATATATAATTATAAAATATATATATATATTTTTTAATTTAAATTATAAAATTCTTTTTTGTCTTTTTTTATTTTATTTTATTTATATAAATAAATATTATTTTTTAATTTTTTTTATATATAATAAGATATACACTACATGGACAAAAATATCGCATATCTTAAATTTATTATTATATAAAAATATATATAATAACTTTATTTAAAATTTTAATATGTTATTGTTTATATTTTA